>JAXDDW010000044.1:25000-62500 GCA_034670385.1 Hoplostethus mediterraneus | reverse complement strand
AAATAACGTCATTCTTAAGACCTAGGTCAGCCAAATTATGTACTTGTAAACATGAACAATCCTCCCCCGAAGCCAAACATCAGACTCTAATCTGTGATCTTTTACAGCCAAATTTATTTGGCAGCTGTGAATGTTCACTACAGTCATATTTCAGATCGAAGAACTCAGCTTGAACAAAGACTGGTCACACACAGATAATTGTAGTTATCTTAGGGTGGGTCTGTGCATGCCTGAATGTGTTTTTTTTCTTTGTGTTTATGCCAAGCAGTGTGTGTGTGTGTGTGTGTGTATGTATATGTGTGTGTGCGTGTTGACGTGTGCACAAGTATGTGATAAGGATCTGTCTGACACATGTGAGTAGCTCTGACAAGACTGAATTAACTGATTAATCCCCCCAACACACACACGCCCACACACACACCCACCCACACCCACCCACACATGTGCGCAAAGAGTAATTATCAGAGTAATTAGCTTCCTCAGCAGCTCTAAAGCTTCATTGGTCCTCTGTGAGTTTTAACTTCTTCACCCAAGGCACATTTTCCCGACAAAGCTGTCTGATTATTGTTTAGTCTCTGAGAATACAGGAGGATCAGGAGGACGTTCACAGCCTCATTCGGGACCCGAGGCTTGGCGGCGTTAAGATTACGATGCGTCCCCAAATTATTCTGGAGAAACAGCCAATTTCGGGCCAGAAAATTAACATTGGTTTGAATGAAGATGATGCTGGCCATGTGATGCTGCAGTTTCCCTTTTAATGGAAAATATGCTGAATAAAATTCTGTCGGCTAGTGGGCTAATTGCCCAAAACAGGGTAGATAAGCCTTAATAGTAGCCTACAACTTCAGCTTGAATCATGATTCCTTCTGAATATATGGGTCCCCTTGAGAAACATTTTGAAAGCCACTCATGTAACACGTCAGAATAATTTACATCTAAATCAAACTGAGAGTGGAAGTTTAAATGGGGAAAGGTTCCTTTTAGTGGTCATAGAAACCCTTGTGTGCATGTATACCTAGCCTGCTGTCTAGTTCTGCAGGCCTCATGTCACTGTGTGTCACTGCAGACCGAGGCCCTGAACGCACCAGTTCAGCGCAGGCCAAATGATGACCGAGGGACATTAATTATTTAGATGTGGAGCGAAGAGCTTGTTAGGTTTTCTGTCATCACAAAGTGTAAAATGTTCCCGTCTCAAAATATCTCCTGAAATACAATGAAACCGAATCAAACTGGGGTGAATTATAGAGTATTATATTACCCTGAACGGTTCTTTAGCTTCGTCAGCCAGTGAGTACATTTAATCTTTTTGCCGTGGGTTAATTAAAACTCTTGTCATGTGAAGAGGCCCTGGAAGCAAAGTCCCATTTCTGGTCCCGACCCACGGCTTTTCAGAGATTTTGCCCTGGAACATTTGCAGGGTCAAATTCGGGCTAACTTTGGACGGGCAGCAAAGCACGAGACCTCGTCTGCTCTCGGCGCTTCACAGGAGATTTTCATCGATCCAGCCTGCATTTATTCCCTATCAATATTTATGTGGTAGCCAACAGTTTACCCAATTTTGTGTTAAATAAGACATGCTTACTTATTGATCCCCCCCCAAAGAACGGCTGCATCTAGCTTAATGGAATAACAAAACTAATGGCCTCGGGTAAATGGGCTCATCCAAACTAATGCTCATAGACATGCGGTGCATCTTAAAAAGCCTCAGCATTAATTTCCATTCACTTTCATTGTCTTGCTGGCATTGCACTCCAAACGCCATTCATTATCAAAGTCACAACGCTCTACTATACAGAGAAGCACAAGCTACACACTTCAACATGGATGGATGGATGAGTGAATGAGTTGATAAATGATGGGTGGATGGATGGATGAATGAGTGGATGGATGGATGGATGCATAGATGGATGGATGGATGAATGGATGGATGAGTAAATGAGTTGATAAATGATGGGTTGATCCATGAGTGGATCTCCTCTTTTTTGCTCTTCCTTTCTTTGTTTTTCCCAGTCTATGATTGCTGCTTGGTGATGGAGGTTGAAAGTGGCGAGAATGTGAGAGAGGCCGTTGTTTTCTCCACCCATCTGACTCGATCCCTCGCTCCTCAAACACTATCCACCCAAACCCAAACCAACGGAAGATTTGTTGGGTTGGTTCGTTCTCAATGAAACTTTGTAACGTTGAGCAACCTAACATGTTCCAGCCTCCAGTTTCTTTTATCACCAGGAACTTCATTTGGCTTCCAAAGATTATTCCAAACTGACTGAGAAACAGTGACTTTTTGAAATATTGAGTAATGAACTTATTTGTTCTCATTTTTTTCTTTCTAGTTCGGTAGCAGTATGTGTGTGTGTGTGTGTGTGTGTGTGTGTGTAACTGCGCGAGTACTCACAGCTGTCCTCTTCTTCTGAAATGAGCTTGACAACATAGCAGGCATAGATGAATCCCACCAACTAGCGAAAGGGAGAGAGAGAGAGAGAGAGAGAGAGAGAGAGAGAGAGAGAGACAGATTTATGACATTAATGTTTTATGTTAAATTGAATTGAGAGACAGAAAGATAGAGAGCAAGGGACAGACAGGCACAAAGGCATATCATAGCATATATCATCATATCACATCAGATACAGCAAAGAAAAAGACAGACAGACAGACAGACAGACAGACAGACAGACAGAGAGGTAGAGAGACAGACAGACAGACAGACAGACAGACAGGCAGGCAGGTAGATCGATTGCTAGATTGATTAAAGATTGAACAGATACAGTGAAAAAATAGATTGAACAGACAGAAACAGGTGTTGGTGTAACTGGAGCAGAACAGCACTGTGGTATATTGTTCCAAAATAGAGCAGCTGAATCAATGGACACACACACACACACACACACACACACACACACACACACACACACACACACACACACACAATCTCTCTCTCTCTTTTCCTCTCTCTCTCTCTCTCTCCTAAGAGTCCTGCATCTTCAATGACAACCCACAAGGTTAGCCTAAACTTTCTTGGCTTTAAAGCGACACCGGTTTAATACCATTTCAAATCTTACAAATACAAAAGAATTAGTTCAATTGTCTCTCCATCATGGCACTGTGGGCAAACATGATTGAGATAGCGATCACTGAAATTGACTTCTCGGCGTCCCTTCTGCTCTGGTATCACAATGCAGGCAGGCAGACAGTCCCTTACTGGCTGCTGCTGTCAGATGAAAAACCTCACACCGCCAACAGTGCTTTGTAGTGCCAGGCTTTGACCAATACCTCGCATTGTTACTGTCACAAACCTGTCACCAGCCAATCACAAACCTGGAAACAATCATGGCTGTACATGTTACCTCGGAGGAGAAGAGCACCAATAAAATGGATTCCTCCTAAGATCTGTTTTGCCTTCACACAGTACATCTAAAAAGATAGCAAAGGATTTTGATATCAAGATGTGTGTGTGTGTGTGTGTGTGTGTATGTGTGTGTGCGTATGCGCCTCAGCCAGTGATGTAGCAGTCCACACCAGCAGAACACCTCTGCTCTCTTATCTGCTCTCCCATTGGCTGTTTGTTTCCAAGGCGACAGATAGGAGTGTGTTGGCTGGAGCAGAGGTGCAGGAAGCTGCGGTCAACCTAAGGTCAACGCGTTAGTGACCTCATCACCCAATGACAGAGGAGAAGAGGGAGCGGGGGAGAGGGAGAGAGGGAGAGGTGGGGGGGGGGGGAGAAAGGAGAGAATTAGATATAGAGAAGTAGGGAAGGGGAGGGGGGGGGGGTAGAGAGAGAAAGAGGAGCGGGGGAAGAGAGATAGAGATCGAGGCAGACAGGAATGGAGAGGGGAGAGAGGAGTACGAGGCATCAAGCCAACATATTAGTTTGAGTAAAAGCCTTATTGCTCAAATAAGGATTTAACTGTAGGAAACTGTAGGAAAATGACACTGACATAGTTGGTATTCTATTGACTACACAAGCACACACACACACACACACACACACACACACACAGCGAGCTGCCAAAGAGAGCAACCACATTTGAGATTCAGTGTATATCTCAAGGTCTCGACCTCATTTAATCTAAATAATGTTCAGCTCCCAAAGCTCTCTTCCCTCCTCCTATCGTACTCTCCCTCCTTTTCTCATTCTCTCCTTCTGGCTCGCTTCTCCCCTCTCCGCCACTCCTCTCTCTCCCTACTCTCTCTCTATCTCTCTCTCTCTCTCTCTTCTCCCACTCTACTTCCTTCTCCCTCTCTTTCCACCCTTTTAACTCCTCTTTCTCTCTCCTCTCTCCTCTCATCTCTCTCTCTCTCTCTCTCTCCAACTAGTAGATGAGTCATAGAAATGTAGTGCACTGTACTGGGAACTTTCTATGTGGGTTAAATTGACTTTAAGCCGTGCCAAATATACGTCACAATGCATGAGCGCCGAAAACCAGATAATACCGCCGGTATCACGACGGGGATCAAAATCTATGAGAAAATTGTTTTGGACAACTTTTTGGCTTCAGGAAGCAAAAGTACACTGAGAAAATAGAGTTGGTCGTAGATGTCGATAAACTTGACTGGCAGAAAACTATCAGTGTCTCTCCTGCTGTTAAGTAATGATAGCCACCCTGCACTGCCACACCACCTGAAATACTTCATCAGTAGTGTTGGTTTTAACGGGCTAAATGATGTTCAAGTGCCTTGCCAACATATTTTGATTCAAGGACTTTCAGGAAAAATAAATTGTGAAATGACGTTTTTTCCCTGTTAGTGTCTTTGAGCAGAGTTGGAGGGTCGTGTATCAGCTTGTCACTCTGCGTTACTCATCAGCAGTATCGCAACAGAGAACATTTCATCAGCTGTGACAGAGTTTCCATACACATTAATATCCTGTTAATATTCTGGATACTCAAGTACGCCATTTTTCTGTTGCTGCACGTAAACACAATATCCTGTGTACAATAAACCAGATTATCTCTTATCCCGTCACGAAACCCCCCCCCCCAAATAAGATAGCCGGGGTGTACCAATATTAGCTGTGACGCTGAGGCGTGTACTCTCCCTTATCTTGTTCATGGTTGGATTTCATGGTCGGAGTAAGTTCGGTGCCGTCGATAATATTTAGAATAGTCTGTTTGTAAACACTGTTTGGACGCTTCAGTAAAAGAGACTTGTATTCCGAGTTAAGACAGATTATTTCCAACCAAGTGTCACACAGATTACACACAGACCCCCAAATCCCCCAAAATCCACATGTACTCTTTAATGACTAACCTACTAGTGCACTGCATGTCATTCAGACTATGTTACAATGGCTACTGTCCTTCCAGCCTGCAGTAAACCTCACTGATGACTTTACAAGTACGTGTCTACATGATGTCCAACATGATGTTCCAGGTAGCTGTTACCACGCTCTTGATCAGACATTATGACTGTGTGAGTCATATTTGTAGTGGAGTGATGGCGCGACGTGTTGCTGTAACTCATTTCCTGTGGTCGTAATCACCAAATCAAAGAAGGAAAGCAGCTTGTTGAGTCATGCTGCTTAACATTTTCCTGGTGGAAATGCACATATCATTTTCAGTTAATTGAGGGAAAAGAGAAAAACACGTGTTATGTTATGAGCTCAGCTGGTAAGATGATTCAATATCTGACATAACATATTCACGATAACATATTGTCACAAAATCAGAAATAAAGTGAAATCTAAAGTAGACTAGATGATTGAACATGTTTAGAATTGGGTCTTTACGAATGAAATCAATACGATAACAAAGACGTACCGAGGTGTAGGTTTTAAGATCCGGTATCTGATATGACAGTACAGCTCTATGTTGTATATTTTCACCTTTTTGTATCACAATATATTAAATCACAACATGTAGTTACATGCCTGTGAATCACCAACATGCCTTGTTTGTCATTTCAGAATAAGAAGTCTATTTAAAAGTTCATGTCGTTGTGTTTTTTGTTGTGGCTACTGTCCTTCCAGCCTGCAGTAAACCTCACTGATGACTTTACAAGTACGTGTCTACTAGTCTACTTAACACTGACTCTCTGTTTAATTCTGGCTAAATTGCAATGCTAACAAGTCCAGTGAGAAAGCTGTGGGTATGTGGGTGTGAAAATTAATTTTTACTGATGTCCATATTCATTCATATATCCACGGGAAATGAAGCTTGGAAAGTTCACTTATTTTTGAGGACATAATGAATGTGTGTGTTTTCCAAGTCCTGGCCTGAATCTCAGGCTTCCCCTTGTTCTAATACAAGTCTCTTCCCAGACTCGGCATGTCCACTGGTCACCGCTTGCCAACACATCACATGTTAAAGCGTCATAGGGAGGAGACGGAAGATCATAGGGAGGATATAAAGGAGCTGGGTTCATACAGTATCAGTCTTATTAGGAAATAATGGGGGAAACAACGCTCTATCATTAGCAGGTGAGTTGACCCTGTGTGTTAGGGGGTTAGGTGCTTGAGAGCAGCTCTATTAGAGGCGGGCTCTGTGTGTTCATTGGTCCATTCATGCATAACGCTTTGCAGTCTGCGGTGCTGATGGGACAGTATGGACGGTTTGGGCCCTAAGAGCCCGTAAGCAAGCATCAACCAGCTCTAGGCTGATGCTGTAGATCCACTTACCAGGAACACATGAACTCAATATTTTGTTCAGCAATTCTCAGTTTCAGCAACAATGTGCTACCACAGCACGTTGGTGTTTACAGGTAGAGTTTTTAAAGTAAACTTTACAAGCAAGTCAGAGTCTATGTGAATTAGGGTTACATGATTACCAGAAAGAAATCAGAGGTTGTTTGGTGTGACAAGTGGAGATGGAAATACGCTGCTGAAAACCACTTACAGGATCCCTGCAATGACCTAGTTGGCTAATCGGAAAATTATATGTTCATGCAATATTTCCTTTCCATTTCTGACATTGCAGTGTAATGTTGTTTTGATTTCTTGCACAAAAATGACAAAATAACAGTCCTCATGACAATTGCCGATGTAGGACATAGCCGTGAGTGAGACGGTGATTTCCCTCAAGAGGAAACGGAGGTGGCGGCAGCTTTTAGACATAAAGTGTTATGTCTAACTCTGAGGCATGTTTTTCAAGCGCAATTGGCAAGAGGACTCTCAGTTTGAACATTTTGCTCAATAAATTCCACTGCAATGTCCAACATGATGTTCCAGGTAGCTGTTACCACGCTCTCGATCAGACATTATGACAATGTGTGAGTCATATTTCTAGTGGAGTGATGGCTCGACGTGTTGCTGTAACTGATTTCCTGTGGTCATAATGGCCAAATCAAAGAAGGAAAGCAGCTTGTTGAGTCATGCTGCTTAACATTTTCCTCGTGGAAATGCACATATCATTTTCAGTTAATTGAGGGCAAAGAGAAAAACATGTGTTATGTTATAAGCTCAGCTGGTAAGATGATTCAATATCTGACATCGTACTCACGATGACATATTGTCACAAAATCAGAAATGAAGTGAAATCTAAAACAAAGTAGACTAGATGATTGAACATATGATATGACAATACAGCTCTATGTTGTATATTTTCACCTTTTTGTATCACAATATATTAAATCACAACATGTAGTTACATGCCTGTGAATCACCAACATGCCTTGTTTGTCATTTCAGAATAAGAAGTCTATTTAAAAGTTCATGTTTTTTCTATCTGGATGTGGATGCACTCTGCCCTGCCTTTAGTCTTCATCTGATTATACATAACATATATAATTCATGGAATGTATTAATATACTATGGTACTTTTCCTTTTAATTTATTGATATTATAGGTATTTTTCTATTTAAACTACTCAGGGTACACATGCTGACTCCCAGTGTGTTTCCTAATGATCTACAGCATCACTTGAGTAAAGGTTTGTTCTTGCATCACTGAAGGTGAAAGGACCTAACGGATGACACTGCGCCCCAGGACCAAGAAACCCATAAAAGTATCTGGGCTACATTTGGCATTTAGCTGAAGAAAAACTGACTCATCATCCACACTTCTGCCTACACTAACCAAGTCCCACATGCTTTCTCGGGGGTACAGCGGCTATTCTGGCAACACATGGAAGTTAGGCAAGGGTTCAGTTATGGAACACCACATGGCTGGCTGAGGTGTTTGCTAACAAAAGGTAAGGGCTTCTGCAGTGCCCACGATAAAAATAAATCAAGGATGGCAACATGGAAGGATATCTTTTATGAAACAGGAAGAGACGGACAGAAGTATGTCCTCCACCAACACACATATAAACGATAGAGCTGAAAATGCGAACATCACTGCATCATCTTCCTCATCTTCGTAAGGAGTTTTTGAATCAGCTCATGGGCTGATATATGGCCAGCATGTTCTCTAGGTCCACAAAGACCTCTGTGTGTGTGACAGTACTGGTTCCTCAGTCCCATACCTTTCATATTGTTGTCTGTCTGTCTGAGCTTCATGTGTTGAATGCTCTCTAATGTTTATCACCTCAAAAGAGAGAATCCATTACTGCTGCATCATTCCATTGCAGATGTAATGTCTTGCAATCAAGGTGTCATAGAAGTCAGCACACTTTGCAGTAACACAAATGCATTCTGAGTTTAGTGCAATCCACCTTGGTCACCCTCAAAACATTGGTTGCTTTCACATGATGTCACTGCTCTAACATGCAACCATTTCACAGCAACCATTTAGCATTCCTTCTTGCCAGCATGTGTTTAATTAACGTAGAAGCCAAATGGTGAAAGTTACTCTTGCCTTCTTCATGTGGAAGACTGAATGTTTTAGAAGAGGTTTATTTTATGAGGCTGACATGGGATCAGTGCTCTCGAGCACCAGTGGTTGCGCTAGCTGATTGACATTCAATTCACATGCATTATTCTTTCTCTGTTTTCGTCCCCTCTTGTTTGCACAATAACAACAGTAATGAAAACCATTCTGGTCCCAGAGCTGCGCCCATGAACAATATGTTTTCAACCTCAGTTGACATCGTAGTCTTTCAGGGCTGTGGTCAGTTCACTTTCAATTCAGTCAATAAAAATGTGAACAGAGACAGCGTTTCATATGCTAATGATAACGATCCCCTAAGACTGCATTGCAATACATCATGTTTAATAGTTGCCTGCTGAAATTTCGGCTGCAGGCCATCATCAGAGTATACCACATAATGAACAGGCACCAAGCTAAAACCCCACTACCCCAGTGAATCCCACTCAGCTCTGAGGCAATCACTTCATCAATCCCTTATGAATGACAACGAAACCTCGTTCCAAGTTTGCACACAATTATTTGTTTCTATTCTTTCTAGATTATTCTATAATAATATACAATCAATACGAATTTACAACTTGACAACATGGTCATGTCATATCGTGTCAGTGTGTGGAAGCGGTGCCATTTGTTTGTACCAGAACCACCTAATGAGAACATGGTCATGTGTTAAAAGGTCACACTGCCTACTATTTAGTGGACATTTTGATAACGCTACCTTGACATTTACGACTGTAACATGAGAAATATGTCGAGGAAATGAGACGATTTGGAGATTTATGGGTGTATTCTTACTACACAGTGTACTAGCGAGTAGGTAATATTAGGCTAGCAGGTGTAACATGCATGGGTTCAGGATCAAATGTTTGCAGCACAAGGCCACGTGCAGAGATAAGTCAGAGGGGAAAAAAAACCTTTGGGAAGTTTTCTTACTTTCCTCTTCTTTTAAAGTCATCTCCCCTTTACTTTTACCTCTCTTCTGCTCTTCCACTGTACTTTCCTTCCTCAGCGGTTATTCTGACGCGGCCTACATCGACCACAACCATCAGTTTGGCTGACTGATGGAATGTGGAGGGGAGGAAGAAGTGGAGCAAATTGCCTTTTTGTCTCTTAACCTCTGCCAACTTAGAAGAGGAATAAAGAGGGATGTTGGTGTTCAAACTGACAATTCACTTTGCCAACTTTTTGAGTACATTTTCAAAGTCTGTACTTTTACTTCTATTTGAGGAATATTTTTCTCCTACCTTTACTTGAGTTTTATTTTTAGACATAAGAGTCCGGGGTACAATGATGGCACAATCACTTTAGTCTCCTCACATAGTTGATATCAGCTATAAACAGAACATAAAAACACCATCCCCGAATCTTGAGCTGATCCAATGACCCATCCAATTCTTTGCCAGGGCACAAACAGGTAATCTGTTATTTTGTACGGTTTTGTGACATTCTCCAAAATAAATATTTCCAGTCAAAGTTAAATAATAACAAACTTCTCTTTTAGCTGCGTAATTCCAACATGATACACGACATTGAAGTGACAGTACTTTTAACAGTATTTTGTAAAATGCGGTAAAATCTTCAGTATCATAATAATTTGCGTCCTTGCATATCACTTCTGTTGCACAATTGAAATACATTTTCTTACTTGAATTGGAACGGTAAATATTGATCATCTATTTATTTATTTCTTCATGACCCTTCCTGACCAAAACATCTAACATGATTTTTGTTGTGAAATATAATGTAATACTAAAACCTGTAATCAGAACCTATAGACAGACACCAGACGCCTTTGGCAGGGGCTACGGACTATAACGGACTACCAGGGCAGACCCCCCGCAATTGTGAGTGCCGACGCATCCCTAGCGGACGACCTGAACACATTCTACGCACGGTTTGAGGCTAGCAACAACAACGCTAGCTCGCCGGCTAACAACATCACTGTTAGCGCAGCCGGAGTGAGTTCTAACGCTGGGGATGAAGGCACGCTCTCCGTGACCGAGCACAGTGTGAGGAGGGCTCTGATGAAGGTGAACACCAGGAAAGCTGCTGGTCCGGATGCCATATCTGGGCGAGTACTGAAGACCTGTGCTAATCAGCTAGCTCCAGTGTTCACCACTATATTCAACATCTCCCTGGCTGAGTCTGTGGTCCCCGCCTGCTTCAAGAGATCCACTATTGTCCCTGTGCCCAAGAATGCTTCTCCATCATGCTTGAATGACTACCGACCGGTGGCCCTCACCTCGGTGGTCATGAAATGCTTCGAGAGGCTGATAAAGGATTACATCTACGCCTTCCTTCCTTCCTCCCTCCATGGACCCGCTGCAGTTTGCCTATCGTCCAAACAGATCCACGGATGATGCTGTCTCCCTGGTACTGCACACCACACTCTCTCATCTGGACAGCCGGAAGGGGGGCTATGTGAGACTGCTGTTCATTGACTATAGTTCAGCTCTCAATACCATAGTCCCCTCCAGACTGGCTGGAAAGTTGATTGAGCTGGGACTGAACATCCCCCTGTGTGCCTGGATCCTGGACTTCCTGACCGCCAGGCCCCAGGTGGTCAGGGTGGGTAGACACACCAACCCCCTCACCCTGAACACAGGATCCCCCAAGGGTTGCGTCCTCAGCCCCCTGCTGTACTCCCTGTACACACATGACTGTGTGGCTAGGTTCAGCTCCAACTCCATCGTCAAGTTTGCGGATGACACAGTGGTGGTGGGCCTGATCTCCGACAACGATGAGAAGGCCTACCTGGAGGAAGTTGCCGATCTGTCACTCTGGTGCCAGGACAACAGCCTCCTCTTGAATGTCACCAAAACTAAGGAGCTGATTGTGGACTTTAGGAGGACACAACAACAGAGGACACATTCACCATTGGGGATTAATGGGACTACTGTGGAGAGGGTGAGCAGGTATAAATACCTGGGAGTCCACATCACCGAGGATCTTACATGGACTACACACACTGACACTCTGGTGAGGAAGGCGAGGCAGTGCCTTTACCACCTCAGGCAACTGAGGAAATGTAAAGTCTCCCGGAGGATCCTTCAGTCCTTCTACTCTGGAGCTGTAGAGAGCATCCTGACAGGAAGCATCACTGCCTGGTTCGGCAACAGCTCCGCTCAGGACAGGAAGGCTCAGCAGAGAGTAGTGCGTTCGGCTGAATGCACTATTGGAACTACACTCCCCACCCTGCAGGACTTGTACACCAGGAGGTGCAGAACCAGAGCCTGCAGGATCATGAAGGATCCTCACCACCCCAACAACGGACTGTTTCAGCTGTTGCGGTCAGGCAAGCGCCTCCGCAGTCACGCTGCTAAAACAGAGAGACTGAGACAGAGTTTCTTTCCTCAGGCCATCAGGACTGTGAACTCTGACCTCACCAGGGCCCCCATCAAGACCCACACACTGCCCTTCTTATACACACACACACTTAGGTAATGACTACACATAAGTTATAGTACATTACATTCATACGATTTCCCCTACCTACCTCTTATTTTATATTTTATATTTTAATTTCCAAAGTGCTCTTACTGTATATATTGTGTTGTTTTATATAAGAGCTCTTACTGTAATTATTGTAATTACCGTAATTGTAAATATTGTGTATTAGTGCCCTTTTGCACATTCCCGTGAGCATTGCCACTTTTCATTTCACTACACACCCCGTGTGTGTATGTGACAAATAAAACTCTTGAATCTTGAATCTATAATACCTATAATCCTATAAAGCTGTAATCGTTCTTATGGATTTTAACTTCTTATAAGTAGAGTAGTGGTGAAATTAACGTGTTCTTCATTTTGCTGAGGACTTCTTGGAACTCCCTTGAAACCCCTGAGAGCCCTCTGGATCCCACAAACCTCTGGACTCTTAGTAGATCAGACAGACAGGAGATAAATCAGCCGGCAACCAGATCGTCATCCAGCCAACTGACCCAACCCAGTCATCCAACCACACCCTGCTGACCTGGGTGGTCGGCTATGTTGACTTCCACACTCCTGTCCTGTCTTGTAGCTGCATTATGTAACCTTTTTAATGTAAAAATACAAGCGCCTCATCAGTCTCGTTCATGAAGTGAGGCTGCCACAAAGAAGACAGGCCCCTCCCCCTTCATGAAGCCGCTGTAGATTCACTCCATTCATCCCACTGAAGTTTCAGAGTCGGGTAGTCACACTGGCGGGAAAGTTTCCTCCGAGCACAGGAAAGTGTCGAATCTCGAAGACACTGATATAGACTTCTTTCATCGTCCCCACTCAAGAGCGCCTCATTTTTTTTTGGGAAAAGCTCAGCCTCAGCACATACTGTTGGCTTTCTTTTCCCCTTTTTTCACACTCCGGCATCAGTTATCCAGACAGTTAACCAGTAAGCAAGCCAGGCAACCAGTAAACCAACCAGTTGGATAGTTAGTTTACAGCCCAAGCAAACAGCAAGCGGTAATCCGGTCAGTCAGTCAGCCAGCGAGTCGGTTGTTGGGTTGAACGTATGTTTTTAAGGACCCTGCAGTGTTTCCACCAATTACAGTAAAGCAGCCAACCAGTCAGCCAGTGAACCAGTCATTCTGTTGAGTGTGTGCTCATGGGGCATGACAGTGTTTCCACACACCAATTACAGTGAGACAGTGGTACAGCTGTGTGGTTGCTTGGCACTCAGCCACACTATAAGTACCACTATCGATTGACAGAGAGAGAGAGAGAGCATGAGAAGGAGAGCGAGCGAGGAAGAAAAAAACCATCTCATACACTGAGATGCTCTCTCTCTCTCTCTCTCTCTCTCTCTCTCTCTCTCTCTCTCTCTATCTCCCCGTGGGTGTAATGATGCATGCAGTCACATTAATATCTGTTTGTTTGTTTAGTGTGTGTGTGTGTGTGTGTGTGTGTGTGTGTGTGTGTGTGTGTGTGTGTCGGCATGCATGTGTGTATGTGACAGAAAAAGCAGAGCTACAGACGAGGGAGAGATGAAAGGACGACAGCCCGCCCTCTTCGTCACTCTTGCTTTCTTCCTCTGCTGTCTCTTCTGATCCCACTAATTGTTTCAGTTTGACAATGCTTGAGAGAGAAAAATAAAGAGGGCAAGTGGAAGAGAGACAGAACCGAGATAGAGGGAGATACATATTTAGAACGAAATATTTGAGATCTGAGAGAGAGAGAGACCCTAAAGCAGCTCCAGTCCATAATGGATGTATGGCGTGATTAACTTAATGGACACCAGATGCTTTTCTACTAAATAGTCTAAAACATATCCCATGATCCTCTGCAGGTCCAGGCCTGTAGCTGGTTGTGGTACTCTCCAGAATGCATTAAATATAGTGTAATAGTGTCAGCAGCTTTATACAACATGAACGGATATATAATGGCTGCATAAACAGAATTTATTTCAAAGCACTTCATGAACACGGGGGGTATATGCATACACACACACACACACACACACACACACACACACACACACACACACACACACACACACACACACAAACTTTCTTCAAAGAGCAAAGAATCTATTAACTAATATGTGTATTACCCCCGAGCATGCATGCACACAAACACTCGCTCATTTTAAGGTTCAGTCGTTGGCCCACCATGTCAAAAAAGTTTGGGCACCCTGAATAAAATCCGAAACACAAATATAAACGATGTCTACCAGAAATATTTACAGCAGCGACTGCGGTGAGGAATGGGCCACCTCTTTTAATTGACAGTACACAGCAGGTACTAGGGTACGAAGTCGTGGTGTGTACTTACAGCCAGCAGTATCTGCAGCGAGGAGTGAGCCACCTCTATGTACTGATAATCCATCAGACAGCCAGATATAGATATATATCGGTGGTCTTCTGGCGCCCAGGCGGGGGGAGGGGTGACGGGTGTCACCCTGCACCCGGGGCCATTCTCCATCCACCAGGAACGATGCATGGACAGGTTGAACGTCAGGACAAGGTCAGAGTCCTAGCGAGAGAGAGAGAGAGAGAGAGAGAGAGAGAGAGAGAGAGAGAGAGAGAGAGAGAGAGAGAGAGAGAGAGAGAGAGAGAGAGAGAGAGAGAGAGAGAATTGAATTACATCCTCAGGAATAAGGCACACCCGGAGCAACGGGAAGGCTGAATCTCAGGGCAGGTTTTAACAAGTCTTCATTCAAGAAAAAACTATTTTCATTTAGCTTTTGGGGCTTGGCTGCACTAGAATTCAGATTTATAATTGCAATGATGTGGGATCATTTGGATTAGATGTGAATCGCACAAAGATGGGGTAAAGGTAAGGACAAGGTCAGAAAGATAAAAGTCCTGCAGAAAGAGGGAGAGGAAAGTATGGAGGGAATAAACGTAGTGTGAGTGTAGAAAAGAAGGGAAGGGGCGAGAGGGGGAAGGGAGGAGGGGGGACACTAGGAGAGGAAGAGGTAATAAGGTGGAAAGGGTATAGATGGGGCGTAAAAGAAAGACAGGGGGGAGAAAGGAAGGAGGGGAGACAGAGGGAAGGGAGAAAGGGGTGAGGAAAGGACAGTTGGAGGGGTAACATGGTGGAAAGGGGAGAGGGATGGGAGAGATGGAGGGAAGGAGACAAGGGAGGTGGTCAGAAAGGAAAGGAGAAGGAAATAGAGAGAAGGTGTGTTTTGAGTCTGGACGTGAAGAAGCTAGTCTTGGTGCTGCCGGGTCACAACAGGGTCAACTCACTCACAACTACTCCCGTGATCTCGGACAACTCTGTTCCAATGCCTCCACGTTTGATTCCTCTGATTCCCCTAAGCTAGAAAAAGCCACAACTCCCATCTGTGAGTGTCCTTCTTTGCAGGTGTCCCATTAGAAATAAACGGGGGCCTGTTTTTTGCGGGCGACATTACCCAGTGGGTGTTTTTTCTCCCACTGATATGGAGACATTACCTCTGAGAGAGAGGCTCTTCTTCATTCGCTCTGATGCGGTAGCGGTGCCACCACTGGTAAGGGAAACATCAAATCACAACCGACAGCCGCTAAATTGAGAGATATGACTTCTGTGTTAGGAAATATTATTTCAGTTTCACAGCAAACTGAGAACAGACGGCAGGCGGCTACCACGTGGGGTTGCAATGCAGGGTAGGCGTCTACCACGGCTAGCACTGTGCTCCTTAGTCCAATACAATGCTAACAGTCTGCATGCTGCAATACATCATGTTACAATGGACATCATGGTTTAAATAATGCACATAAAAAATCCATTTATAGATCATCACCAACGACTGATAAATACATATAAGCACGCACACGCACACACACACACACACACACACACACGGCACATTGCCACTGCTTTTTCTCCGCCCTGCCTTGCCATTAGTCAAATGAAAAGCTTTGCTGCAACGTTTGACAACTGTATTGAGGCAACGGGACACACGGGCGTCATTCGGCGGTGGGAAAACCCATTAATTTTCAGCGGAAAGTACTTTGTCACCAGTAGGATTCAACTCAGCCTATTGAAGAACACAGAGGATTGATCTCGAAGGAAAAAAGCAGAGGGGGACAGTTTGTCCTTTCACCGCCCGAGTCGAAAGAGGAAAACAGTTTATGTGTGTGTCTCTTCCCCTCTTTGTCTCTCTGTCTGCCTCTCTCCCCTGTCTTACTCAGTAAAATAACTCCCTCCCTCTTGATTCGTATCCTTTCACCGAGATGCACACGAGATACACTAACGGGACACACACTGAGATACACTAACGAGATACACACTGAGATACACTAACGAGATACACACTGAGATACACTAACGATACACACACTGAGAGACACTAACGATACACACACTGAGATACACTAACGATACACACACTGAGAGACACTGACAGTCTGTTGTTAAAGTAATATTTATTATGTAACTTTCCTCATAGTGATGGTTTCCCCTCGTCTCTCTCCCTCCCTCCCTCTTTGCCTGATTCACTTCCTCTCTGTGGTGATAACAGAGGAAGACTGTGATTTGGACGTAGATGTCTCCCTCCCTCTCTGTTTTCATCCGTCTCCCTCTCTGTGTCTGTTTGACTCTGTCTCCTCCCTCCGAATCTTTCTCTCTGTTCCCTCCATTAATTTCTATCTCGATCTCTCTCTGGCGTTTGATGTCTGTTCCTCCCTCTCTCTTTCTTTCTCTCCCTTTCCCCTCCCCCTTTTCTTTCTTGGCCTCTCTCTATTTCGGTGTAATGAGTAAATGGCTCATTAGCGCAAAGCTCTGATTAATGCCATCTCCCCTTGTTGCACTCCTCTTTGTAATGAGTAAAATCTAAATTTCTGTCTTGCTCTCCCTCTCTCATCACTCTCTCTCTCGGTCTCTTCCTCTCTCCAGTTTTCCTTTATTTCCTCTCTCTCTCTTTCTCTTTTTGGGGGGTTTGGGGACAAAAATGAATGCAGTGCAGTCGAACACGCACAAAAGTACAAAAGTAGTCATTGACAAAAATAATTTGCCGAAATGTCTTTGCGTCAGTTAAAACTTCATCCAACTTGAAGCATGATTCGTTTATGAGACGTCTGATTGGAAACAGCACAGGGCGAGTTATGGGGTCAACAACATCGAGACTTCCCCCGAACTGCGGGAGGAATTTCTGACTCATTTCACTAAAGAACAAGCGAGAGCATCATCAGACAGCAGCGTTCCCCCCGCCGCCGTGATCCGTCAGTCTCAGTAAGTCTTCCCTCTCTCAGTAGCTTCCAGTCTATTTCCTTCGCCACTCTAACCGATGCCATTAATCATATGAAATCCTCCTCTTGCCGCCTGGACATTATTCCTACTAAATTTCTCCCTGGTTCAGTCAACCCACACGTTTTACGTATCATAAATAGTTCACCGTCTTCGTTGAACACACCGTAGTCCAGCCTGCTGAGTTCAATAACTATAGACCTATTTCAAAACTGCCCTTATTGTCCAAAGTCCTAGAAACGATGAGCTCCTTTTAACCTGCTGTCTTTCATGAACTCCACAACATCTTGGAAAAATTCCCATCTGGTTTTAGAGGTCCTCACTGCTGCTCATAGAGATGACTGATCAGTCTTAGTGCGGCATTTTTTGAATCGGTTGAGAAATTGGTTCAGGTTCACTACAACTTCTCCTCTGACGCAGTGCATCTCAACTGTACCTCAGGGGTCAATCCTAGGCCCTTTGTTGTTCTCCATTCATATGCTCCCTCTTGGTAACATCGTTCGTAAATGTAATATCCATTTTCATTACTCTACCCATAAAGCCATGCAACTCGAGCAGCCTGGATAGCCTCAAGGATTCTGTCTGATATTAAGTGCTGCATGTCCCAAAACCTTCTCCAACTGAATGACAATGAATCTGAGACTTTTACTGTTAGTGTTTAAGGCTCAACGAGATCCAGCCCCAAGGTACGTCGTCTCGGGAGCCTGACTCTGAGATCCTCATGCAGGGCCCTTGTAGCTGTCCCTAGATCCAGACATGAGACTAAAGGTGACCAGGCTTTTACAGTCAGAGTCCCTATATGCTTTGAAACAGCCGGAGGGGATGAGGAGACTGTGTCATCTTTTAAATCCCGGTTTAAAAACTTCTTTTATAGAAAATACTTTTTTCATAATCATTGGCTTTCATTTGCACTTCACCCTCCTGTGGTTTAATGCTCTTATTTCTTTCCTCTCATTTTTGTTTCTCTTTGTTTTTATTTGGTTTTGTTCTAATTGTTTTTACTTTTACTGACTTTTATCAGTTTTGGGCAAATTGTTTTTCTGCCTTTTATATTTCTGTTTGAACTATTTTACTTGTGGTCTTTTGTTTTTTTCCCTTGTCTCTGTAAAGCACTTTGTAACTTTGTTTTGCTATATAAATAGATAATTCAAAAATACTAATACAAAAATAAAAACAGCATGATGACGATGATGATGATGATTGCGCAAGCAGGGTGAGGGGGTGTTCAGGGCCGTGTGCTGTAGCGGTGCCCTGCATGTGACAGCATTGGATGTATGTGATGTTGTGAGGGGAAAAGTCCAACGATCTTTGAGGCTTTGTGTGTGATTTTGAGTCACTTGTTTCTGTTGGTGACTGTGAGCCAGATGAAGTAACAGATGGAGCAGTAGAGGAAGACGAGCTCTACCATGCTTCTCTAAAGAGGCTGAGTGGGGGGGGGGGGGGCAACGGAGAGGGCCTTGAGTGTCCGGGGGAGCTTCTGCCGGCAGCATTTACGGTGGTCCAGGGTGATTCCAATACATATGAAGCTCTCAAGTGCCTCTCCACTGATGATGGTGAGGTTGTGGTGGCTGCAGGGAAAGGGAGGGGGGGAGGGGGGTAGGACCAGAGAGCAGTTCTTTGGAAACATTCAGGTGCAGATGAAGTGCTGTATGGAGTGAGAGATGAAGTGCTGGCAGGCTGTAATACAGTTATTGTCTTTCTGAAGTGCGAGTGAGGCCACGTCCTCTCACTGAAAACACACATCTTGTGGCTGTATTAAATTATGGTCTATCGAGGCGATACGGGCAGAATCCGGTTCCTCTCCGTCTTCTACGATGGATTTCTCCCCGAACGAGTGTTACACGTCAAAGCGGTGCGACCAGAGTATTTTATGGTGGGTTTTTCCTTCAGGCCTGGAAGTTGGACCAGCCAGAACAGCCCTGCCTGAGAATCGGAGGCTACCCACCGGCGCCTAGGGGGTTAAAAGCTCTGCGACACAGCCTGGATCCATACTGGTGCTAAAACAAAAACATTTATTATTTCCTTTGTTTTTATCCAGCAGCGATAGGCAACCTCAGCAAGCTTTTACCATCACTGATGGAGAAAATGTGGTATTAAAAAACACATTAGCCTATTTTCCTGAGATAAGTAGGACCGATGATTGATCGCATCGCTTTTATCAGAACAAATTACCCACATATGAAGAGTTTTAGTGTTTACAACCTGCGCCGAGGAATTGGAAGCAAAACCAAAACAGCCCACTGATACAAAACAATTAAACTGCAACCGGACGCTGCCATTGATGTATCGATGTTATATGGTAGAAATAATTCAGCATTACAACATTTAACCTACCAGGAGAAGCCATCGATCCACTATCATCTTGAGATATTAATCTGTCTGGTGATGAATGGGGTCTCTGGGGGGGTCAGCCTCATAAGACAAATATTGGCTATTAATAAAAATTGTGTTTGTGTGTGTGTGAGTTGTGTGTGTGTGTGTGGGGGGGGGGGTCCCAGGCAGTGCCCTTGTATTTCTCCTGTCTTTCTCCCCTCTACATTTTTCCTCCCATCTTTTCATGTCTCTCACATCACTCTCTTCTCCTGCTCTCTCTCTCTCTCTCTCTCTCTCTTTCTCTCTCTCTCTCTCTCTCTCTATTTGTCTGTAATTTCCAGTGTACTAGTTGAGGATCATACAGTCACATCCTCTAGTTCTTTGTCTCTGACTGTGGCTAGCAACGCTCCAATGAACCACATCTCTCTCTCCCTCTCTCTCTGCACCCCCATCTTTCTATCTCTCTCTCTCTCTCTCTCTCTCTCTCTCTCTCTCTCTCTCTCTCTCTCTCTCTCTCTCTCTCTCTCTCTCTCTCTCTCTCTCTCTCTCTCTCTCTCTCTCTCTCTCTCTCTCTCTCTCTCTCTCTCTCTCTCTCTCTCTCTCTCTCTCTCTCTCTCTCTCTCTCTCTCTATTTCCCTTCAATTTCACTTCCCTCTGTCTATTTCCCTTCGGTTTCCACTCCCAACAGATGGTGGGAGGGAGGAAAGGCCATTCTGCTGCTGGTAGGATGGTTGAGGTCTGGTGGTCAGGGAAGGAGAGGGGCTGTAGGAGGTCACGGCTTGTTGTGTGGATGCATGAAATTCAATTTAAGACCAATTTAACAACCGAAGTAGAGACTGTGACTGTTTTCATCTGAGCATACAGCAACCCATTAAAGTAGAAATAAGGAGTATAAGAAAAACACTTAGTTTAAGGACATGATGTCCAATTATGTTGACTCAGCGTGACGAAAACATTTTTGTCATATAGTATTAACCTTGTTCTTTATCCATTTAAGAGTGGTCAAACACAGTGTGATCAACTGTAAGTGTAATACAATAAAATGAAACTGACACTCCTGCTGGTCCCATTTGGTTGAACCGCACAATTCATAGCATTTGCCTTATTTCATTCACCTTCATTTCCAGCTCTGCCTCCACTAGACGCCGAATTAAAGATAAAAAATAAAATAATAATGATGACTTAAACGCTTTGAGACATTTTAGAGACCCGCAGATACCCTGGAGATGGAGGCAGAGAATTGGGGATGGATGGATGGATGGATGGGTGGATGAAGGGAGGAGGGGGAGGGAGGTTCAGTCATTCCACTCGAATGCTTCTGCACCTGCTCCCTGGACACACACACACACACACACACATGCACACACACAATATAAGTAAACAGCCAGCCAGATGGATTGTAAATATAACAGTCAGTCAAACACTCTCAGTCAGTCCGTCAGTCCGTCAGCCCAGTAGGAAGACTGACAGACAGACTGATCATCAAACTGAAGGCCAACAAAAGAGGCAGGGCACAATAGTTTGATCTAACGTCAACGTTTCAGAGTCTGTTCTCCGGCCTCTCGGTCTTTCTCTCTCGATTTCACACCGACATCATCAGTCATGGTGCGTCTCCCTGCGTTCTGTCTCTGTGATTTCCCATGAGCATTAGAAGCCTTATCCCATAATGCCTAAAGCACTTCTCTTCTTTCTGATTGCGTGTGTATGTGTGTGTGTGTGTGTGTGTGTGTGTGTGTTATTTCAAGGTGGGGAGGTTTCCTTCCCGCTAGCCACACGGTATAAATCAGAGCCTGTGTTTTCCTTCTGTTCATTAAAACCAGATATCACCACTAACACAGTCAAGGCTTGACATGAACACTAGCCACGAGCCAAGTGCTGGTCAAGTTTGGCGGTGGCTGGTCAGTCAGTGGATTCCATTAGCCACTATGGCACATGGCCAAACTGCCTTGTGTCTTGGCTCTTGAAATAACAATGAAACTTGAAATGAATCTTCCAGTAGCTGGAGAAACACGCCCACGAGCAGTTTGAATTGGAGGGAAATGTGAGATGGAAAAAGCTCTCCAAAAGCAACGGCACTGAAAAAACAGCCCAGTCACTTGCCGGCCCATCAGTTGGCCTTTAAAGGTCGCCGCCACGGGTACTTCAGACAGTTCAACAAAAAAACCTGGGAGAAATCCTCTGGTCTCCTATTCCCCTTCTGGCGAGCAGAAGCATTCGGCTTTTAGGAAAAAAAAACAAAAAACTTGGCTGGTGAGACACCGGGGCCCGCTGATGAAAAAGGTAATTTCATGCCATGATTTTCAACGAATACATCCATTGATCCGTGAACTAACACATTCAGGATTGATCTGCTAACTAACGGAATCAGTTCATTTCCATGATTAAATGTATTGTGTGTGTGTGTGTGTGTGTGTGTGTGTGGGATTCTCTCGTTTGTCTTCTCAAATCTTCTCATCACGTCAAACCAGTGGTGCTGAATGCCTCCTAAAGGTAGCCACATAAAGTACCTATTGACAGTCAAACCCCCCACCCACGACGATCTGTTTTAGGCTTTCTGTAGAGATGAGTTGTTTTGAGTCTGATTCACTGAGAGTTTTGTTTCCCGATCCATCCTGCGGTAAATGTGCACCGGCCGTTTCGATTGGTTTCTGACAGCGGCGTCTGTTCGCGTTGGGATGCATTTGTTTGTTTCGGTATTGTCTTGGGTAAGTGATCCTAACGTCCTCAGAGCTCTATTGCTCTACCTGTCTCTCTGTGTTTGTCCCTGTCTGTTTGCTCCCTCCCTCCCCCATCTCTGCCCCCCCTCTCTGTCTCACTGCCACCACCCTCCTATCATATGTTACCCATCCACGGCAATGTGTGTTTGCGTCGGGCCGAAAGGATACGACTGAACAGCTCCGGGCTTAAAAAGACACTGTTTTCAGCCTGCTGTTTTGATTTGTGTGTGTGTGTGTGTGTGTGTGTGTGCGTGTGTGTGTGTGTCCCTCATGTTTTCCTCTGACTGATACAGCAGATGACAGCTTCTCCCACTACTGGCAGTGAAGGGACATAAACACACACACATACACAAGCAGAAACGCACACAGACTGTCACACATACAGTATGCAAAAACGAATCCAGGATAACCCTCCCACGCGCCTCACCCCCTCCCTCACCCCCCCCCCCCCCCCCTCACCCCATAGATGATTGACAGCTGGATGCCGTGTATGTGTGTCTGTGTGCGTATGTCTGTGTGTCATCTAGCGCCCAGAGGGTGGTTGCATCTTCTAGATGACACAATGGACTACTGACAGTTAACTGGCTAAATGTGTGTGTGTGTGTGTGTGTGTGTGTGTGTGTGTGTGTGTGTGTGTGTGTGTGAAAATGAGAAGGTTTGTGTTAATGTCTGAGTGTGTGTGTGTGTGTGTTTGTATCTGTAACACGGTGACAGTCCTCTCTCCACAGGCTCCTCTCTGAATCTGTCGGAGATGCCACAGTAGAAATCTTTTTAAAGATTAATTTTATGGCATTGCCGCGATATTAGATAGTTCAGCAGAGAGTGACAGGAAGGATGGGAGAGAGAGAGAGAGAGAGAGAGAGAGAGAGAGACAGAGAGAGAGGGGGATATATAATACCAATCCAGAGACAGGCTTAAACTCAAATCATTGTCAGTGCAGCGTACGCACCTCAGCTCGCTACAGGGAATCTACAGAGGCCCCGTGTGAGGCGAAGACACACATTACATACAGACGACATCGGTGGCGTCGCGCCGGCGGCACGTCGGCAACGCACACGCCGATGCAGATAGTTGCAAGAAATCAACAAATACACACACACACAGATACTGAAACACACCATCGATACGTGTAAGCGCGCCTGTATGTTCCCATCAAATATTGATATACGTCGTTATTATGAACTCCATGGAAAGGAGGAACAAAAGAGCACATCAAACCGTCGGCACACATCCTCCCCGCTCCCGTCTCCCCCGCCTCTCCTCTCTCTGTCGAGGGTTTCGCTTTATTATCAAGAAGAAAATGTCATCGGCACTTGGCAAATTTCATACCTTTACAGCCGTAATCTCTCCGACCTTCCCGACTGCGACGCCGCAAAAAAACACTAGAAATACGCCGCGTGGTTCACGGAGATAAAATGAAGTGTCCGTGGAAAGAGCGCTAATCGATCATTAAATCGATGCTTTGCAACTCTTTCATCACGCGCCGGGGGGGTGGCAGAGGTTTGTTCAGCTTATTTTCCTTATTTCAACATCCAATCATCTGAAAGCGCCATTCAGTTATGGGCCTGGGGGGCGGGGGGTGGGGGTGGGGGGGGGGGGGGGGGGGGGGGGGGGGGTGTGAAGTCAGGCAGCTAACGATTCAGTCACCTCCCTGACATTATCACCGTTCTAATAAACTTAGACTGCTGGCAGTAGGGATGCACAATTCTGGCAGTAGGGATGCACAATTCTGGCATTAGGTCTGCTCAAGGATAAAATAAGGTGCTGGCGTCGGAGGGTTCCCTGAACGCTGAGATACGACACCGAGGAAATCAAAGCGGGGCTGATTTTCTGCCTCTTTCATACACAGAACATGTCAGATCTCGGTAATGAAGAAAAATGGAGTCTGTCTCAATCACTTTTGTCCAGTGAAGCCAAAGTAAAAGTCTGAGTGAATACGTTTCAGTGGAAAGTAATGGATTGAATTAGAACTGGGCACTGGCCAATACGTAGAGCCTTGCACTCTGAATTGGCATTGACAGCGGTATCGGTGCATCCCCAAATAGCACTGCCTTTTAACAATTTTCTGAAGTCCTGACATTTGTCAAATAGAGAGAAGAGAGTGGGGGAGGAAGAGACGAGAGAGCCAGAGAGTGCGAGAGAGAGAGAAGAGAAGGAGCATGGGACAGATCTGCATGGCACTTCCCAAAACAACATGAAAAAGACTTGATTATGGGGGAAGCAGCAGGAGAGAGGGGAAGAAGAGATGGAGATGAAGAGAGCAAAGCAGAGGGGGAGGGGGAGAGAGAGAGGGATGGAGGGGGAGATAGGAATAAGGAGCGAGGGGGGGGAGAGAGAGAGAGACCAAGAAAGTGGCAGGCAGAGAGAGAGAGAGAGAGAGAGAGAGAGAGAGAGACAGATTTGCATTTAAATCACAGTATCTAGTATTAGCTGAATCACAGAGCAGAATATCATCACTCTGATCAAACTCACTCCAGGTGACTGACTGAGCCGGCTGCACATGGAGAGGCGGGACTATGTGGTGAAGAACAAGTCACCACTCCTAGAGTCTGTGTATGTTTTTACATAAACCTCTCTGTTTAATGGGCAGTCATAAAAGTCGTGAAATCTTCCATTTCACATGTAAAACCTGCTCTTTCATATGTGATATGCTTTACTCACAGGTGAAATGAAATTTCCATATGTGAAAATATAATGCGTGTCAAAGTCACATGTGAATTCGACATTTCCACATGTGATTGTCCCTATTCACATGTGAAAAACTAAAAACACATGTGTCCAAAAACCACATTTGGGGACACTCAGATGTTGTCACATGTTGTGTTGTTGTTGTTATGTCCACATGTGACTGTTTCGTGAGGGATGATATTGGCTACATCAACGTTTGACATACTTGTCTGTCTCCGCTGTCAACAGACGGTAAAACGATGAGAATGAATGAACAAAATGAAGAAAACAAGACAAACCAAATAAGATGCTCGCCGTGACCTAGACGGACTTTGTTTATCTAGAGGCAAGCGTGTCGGCCCCCTGATTTAACATCGCACAGTCCGTCCCAGCGTATCCCATAATGCAATGCACAGTTCTGGTTCGGCCATCTTGTTCCGAAAACCTAGACTGGGGGAGTTTTGGATGACGACAACCCCAGAGGTGAACACGTGGTCCGGTGTAATAATAGCCCTCAGGTCAGTAAACAAGCTTGGGACTGGTAGGTGACCGATTCGTATCTCCACAACAGCTGGCGAATCTGGGCGGAGGAAGTGGGCGCATGTGGCTCTCCACTCCCTCAGTAACTAGGTCAAGGTCGATGTGATCTTGAGAGGGGCGCCGCAAACTGTTCTGGCCATAAAACAAGCTGTTCGCCGTCTGGATTATGTGTGTTCCTCTCCGATTGGTCAGGAGGTAATTGATGAAGGTCTTGCTAATTAATTGACTGGTTCACCCTTGGGACCAACCAGATGTGTCAATTATGGTCAGGAGAGTCAAAGCCTTGTTGTCTTTTTTTAACAAAGTTGGTTTTTTTAACAAATTGAGAAAAAAATATTCGGCTCACATCCTATTTTTATAATAGGACGCGAAAGATAAATCAGGTGAATTGTGATGTAATTCATTGTAACCAACCTTAGAGACATTATTTAGAAAGAACACTTTTTCTAAAGCGTTCTGCAGCCCCCGACAGGTCAGCCTGGTATTCCCATCCAGACGTTTCTACAGCACAGCAGCGCTCCGTCCTCCCAGCCACCTTGGTGGTTACAACTGTTAACAAGGCCCCATTAAACTCAAGGACAATGACAGACATCAATTAAGATGGATGTTTCTGAACAGAAGGTGCAGTGTGTTTTATACACGCCTGACCTCACAACAACAACAGATGAAGCTCAGCGCAAGTTCAACCAGGACGACGACCTGGCTTGTATTTGTTCTTCTCCTGCTACTCCAGGTAGTCTCACACTCATCGGTCTCATAGCAATTATCCAATCAGCTTCCTAAGCAGGGACACACCTTCTTTTCCTCCCTCTATGGGGAACCAATCCCAACCTGCCGTATCCCTATAGGCATCCCTGTACCTGCCCCATCTCTGTGTTGCTGTCATGGTGTATCGTTGTTGCTCTCCACCGCCTCCCCACCATCACCAGTGCCAGGCTCCACTTGTTTTTTCATTCTCCCCAAATGAAAGAGGTGGGAGGGTGGGGAGGGTGTGGTGGGGGGAGGTGCTGTCTGCTCTTCAGTGATTCATGGGGTTCTCTTTATACCCCATGAATACTTTGACTGAATTGGAGCAACCGCCAATGCTAGTTTTATTTTCATTGTCCAATAAAAGCTTAATTTCAAACTTGCAAAATTCTTCTGATTGGATTACAGTAAACGTCTGGCCAAATCTGGAGGACTGCAACTCAACAAGCTTCACATTCTGTGTGTGTGTGTGTGTGTGTGTGTGTTTGGGAAGAGCAGGCAGGCAGAGTGTGTGTATTCAACTAATACTAATTATGACTGAAAGGCCACTACATGAGGATTATGATGGAGGTGTAATAACTGCAATTTTCTGTGATTTCTTAATGGAGAGCAGCGATGTCATGTCATCAGATCCACAAACAGCGTCAGGGAACACTATTATTTAATGTCAATACCATCAGCACTCACATCGACTGATAACCTCCATTTATAGGAGCTCCAATCGGCTCTGATTAATCAGCCAATCTCTATTTTAATCGACTGCCTTTACTAAATTTGCACTATAGTTTTGCAGATGTGTTTAGCAGTGTGTCTGCAAAGCTTTTTGGTTCGCGAAATATGGCCTGCTCGTCATCAGTGGTTTTCTTTCAAATCTAAATTTTAGGTTGAGCAAAAATCAATACTCCAGAAATCCTGCATCTTTTGACCCTGTAATATACTTAGTAAGGTTGGGGAAACAGACACGTGCAGAGAAACCTGACAGGGATGTGTTCTTACTTTGGACAGGTCTCCAACCTCCAGGTAGAAACAGATGATGAAAACATTCCAGGTCATCCACACTACCAGCCATGCTGCATACTGGAGGGGGAGAGAGAGAGAGAGAGAGAGAGAGAGAGAGAGGGGCAGTGAGCGAGAGAGAGCACTTAATTAAATTAATAATTATAAAAGCATGTTCATATCTTGCATTCGGAGAGAGAGAGAGAGAGAGAGAGAGAGAGAGAGAGAGAGAGAGAGAGAGAGAGAGAGAGGCTTGACTTATGATGTTGTTCGGAGAAACAAAAACACCAGCAGAAAGTGCAACTAATCACCCTGATGAAACCAGAGAGGGAAAGGGAGGGAAAGAGACGGGGGAGGAAAGAAGGTGAAAGAAGAAGAAGGAAAGAAATGAGGAAGATCAAACCTTTCATTCCTTTTCATGAATCACCTCACCTCCCTAAATATTCTGTCTCTGTCTGTGCGTGTGTGTATGTGTGCGTGTGTGTGTGTGTCTCTGCATATGCATGTGCGTGCACGTGTATGTCTGTGGGGGGGGATATATGCTGTGTGGGAGGGCTGTGCGTCGGCCTGCAGCAGCCTGGAGACAGTGTGGGAGCTTATCAAAGCTTTCCAAAATATGAATTATTCTATTATCAGTCGCCTGAGATACAAATCAAAAAAACATAATTCAACTCGCCAAGCTGCCGCTTTCCTCCATCCTCCCATTCAATCAGTATTATGAGCTTCAATTTACTAAAACAAATATATACATAACATCTAGAAATATTAACTTGTTATAGAGTACACATAATACTGCACTGTGTGTATAAGACAGTATTGTGAATATGGCCCTGCTGTCAGATGAAGATCTTCTATTGAGGAATTAAGAAAAACTGCCGATGTATTTCTGTTATATGTTTAATAAATATATATACACAGTACATGAAAGTTAGATGAGCCTATCACTCAAAATATAGTGCTGCTGTTAGATTGGATGGATGTTTTTATCTCTTTAAAGTAAGTGAAATAAAGAAAAACGTCCAGAATGATGATGATTTTTGAGATTATAGGCGAATGTCAACGGATGTAAAAAAGTATTTTTCATGGTTAGTGACGCCGTGAAACTTACAGAGTATATCGCATCAAACTAACTCTACTAATTTCTCATTGCTCATTTGAAGTACAACAGAAAAAAGAAAAACCTTAAAGTGTCTCTGTTGTAGCTGTAATACACTCTGATGTTATGCAGAGGACTGGAGTGGCTGTCTCTATATCTAGGGCACAGGATGTGTGTGTGTGTGTGTGTGTGTGTGTGTGTGGCACGTGCACATGTGTGTGTGTGTAACTCACCCCGGTGACATATCGCGGTCTGAACTGAATCGTACCGAACAGTCCCAAGATGACGATGATGATGTGGATGAAGTTGGTCAGGATGGGGGCCCACTGGTAGCCCAGGAAGTCCATAACCTGACGCTCCAACACACTGACCTGGAGGAGGAGGAGGAGGAGGAGGAGGAGGAGGAGAGGGGGAGAGGAGATTTAAAAAAGGTAATAACATAAATTCATAGTATAGATCATAGTAACTGTGTGTGTGTGTGTGTTTCATTCAGTCATTGTAGCTTCATGCTGAGACAGTTACTGATGAAGACGATATGGTTCTTCTGACAGAAAGAGAAACAAACAGAAACACAGCAAAAGTGACGTCTGGATATTTAATATATCAAGCAGAAACAAAAGAATATCGACACAATGGATGATTTTACACTGCTTTTCTTCACATAAACACACTTCTGCTCTGTCTCTCTTTCACTCTCAAGATGAACACACACACACACACAAACAAACACACACTTGGGTGGCTGACTTTGTGTGTCCTAATGTGAGACCATATGGCAACACCAGAGCCTTCCGCAGCCAAATAGAAGGTACATACAAGTACACACACACACACACACACACACACACACACACACACACACACACACACACACACACACACACACACACACACACACACACACACACACACACACACACACACACACACACTTAATTATAATTATACCCAGCAGAAATGGGTGGCTGACAACACTAGTGTTATATGTGCGTGTTTAATGGAGATGAGAGTTACGGAAGGAGAGGAGTGTATATGTGAGTGTGTGTGTATATGTGCGCATTCATCCGTGTGCATGCCAGTGTGTGTGTGTGTGTGTATATGTCAGGGCAGGTTTGCTGTGCTTGCATTTGACAGCACCTGCTGTTATTGGACATAGGGCGCAGCTGGCCCCACAGTATGTGTGTGTGTGTGTGTGTGTTTGCACGTTTCTTTGTGTGAGTGTGTGTGAGTGTGTTTCTTTGTGTCTGTGTCCTTCTGTGTGGGAGTGTCCATCTGTGTGTGTGTTTCTTTGTGTTTAGACCTCATTTTATTATGTACAAGCGTGTCCTCCCATTCAGAATTATAATGCTGCAATTGTGTCACACACACACACACACACACACACACACACACACACACACACACACACACACAGGAGAGAGAGAGAGACCATTATTAGACGTCAGAGGCCTCCCAGCCTATTACTGAGACCCCCAGGGGCCCCTCTTTCATCACCAATGATATAAACAGTCTTCACTCCAGCTGGGACACCCGTACACACACACACATTACAACAACACACCTACACACACACACACACACACACACAAAAGAGAGAAGAGGGGAGGAGAGTAGAACTGATAGGGATACAGTTTGTGTGTAAACCACAGTCAACAACCAATCACATAGATTTCTCTGAGTTATGACAGCGCACGTCTCGTATCCAGTCAATAGACACGTCACTTCATGGTTCTAACCTGATTCAACATGGAAGCCAATAAAGACCAATACAATAATAATAACCTAGAAAAACCTGCCAACACTCGTCTCATGTGTACATGGCACAGCAGCAGCAATGCCAAACTCACTGCTCACAGCTTACTGCCCCTGTACAGTGTTGTTTTTTTAAAAGAACGACTCACCCAGTTCTCTGAGTGACAGACAAAAGACACAGCGCGCCTATACCTCCACTGTCACATTCCCAGCATCCTTTGCATGCGTCAAACGACAGGAGCTTAGGATGGAGAAGTCACCGAGCCATTCAACAACTGCATCTAGCAACTTCTTTCTGGATGGATGGAGGGGGGCCGGGGAGAGAGAGAGAGAGAAAGAGAGAGAGAGAGAGAGAGAAAGAGAGAGAGAGATCTGCAGACAGCATGTTGGGAGAAGCAGCGATGTTAGCAGATATGGCAGTGTTGTGATATGTGGAGCTGATGAAAGCTGGCTAGCCGCGTCCTCTGGGATCTGCTGCGACAGGCTTTGACGCCATCGACAGTGATGTTTCTTTCCAATGCTGCTGCTTACACTGCGGGGGTGTTCACACTCGACTTCCTCATCCATGTTTCTGTGTAACGACCTGACCATGGATCTGTGTAGCGACCTGTCCATGGATCTGTGTAGCGACCTGTCCATGGATCTATGTAGCGACCTGTCCATGGATCTATGTAGCGACCTGTCCATGGATCTATGTAGCGACCTGACCATGGATCTATGTAGCAATCATGGATCTATGTAGCGACCTGACCATGGATCTATGTAGCAATCATGGATCTATGTAGCGACCTGTCCATGGATCTATGTAGCAACCTGACCATGGATCTATGTAGCGACCTGTCCATGGATCTATGTAGCGATCATGGATCTATGTAGCGACCTGTCCATGGATCTATGTCGCGACCTGTCCATGGATCTGTGTAGCGACCTGTCCATGGATCTATGTAGCGACCTGTCCATGGATCTATGTAGCGACCTGACCGCGACCTGACCATGGATCTATGTAGCGACCTGACCATGGATCTATGTAGCGACCTGTCCATGGATCTATGTAGCGACCTGTCCATGGATCTATGTCGCGACCTGACCATGGATCTATTTAGCGACCTGACCATGGATCTGTGTAGCGACCTGACCATGGATCTGTGTAGTGACCTGACCATGGATCTGTGTAGCGACCTGTCCATGGATCTATGTAGCGACCTGTCTATGGATCTATGTCGCGACCTGTCCATGGATCTATGTAGCGACCTGTCCATGGATCTATGTCGCGACCTGACCATGGATCTATTTAGCGACCTGTCCATGGATCTATGTCGCGACCTGACCATGGATCTATTTAGCGACCTGACCATGGATCTATGTAGCGACCTGTCTATGGATCTATGTCGCGACCTGTCCATGGATCTATGTAGCGACCTGTCCATGGATCTATGTCGCGACCTGACCATGGATCTATTTAGCGACCTGACCATGGATCTGTGTAGCGACCTGACCATGGATCTATGTAGCGAGCAAAACTATCTATATATCCATCCATCCATCCATCCATATATCTGTGTTAGTCGATCCATCCATCCATCCATCCACCTACCTACCTATTCATCTATCCATCCATCCATCCATCCATCCATCCATCCACCTACCCATCTATCCATCCATCCATGTACATACCCACCTATCCATCTATCTATCATCCATCCATCCATCCATCCACCTACCCATCTATCCATCCATCCATGTACATACCCACCTATCCATCTATCTATCTAGCCATCTATCCATCCACACACCTACCCACCTACCTATCTACCCACCTACCCACCTACCTATCTATCCACCTACACACCTATCTGTCTGTCTATCCATCCATCCATCCATCCATCTACCACAAAAGAGAATCTCTTCTTTTTATTCCATCTGTTTTAGCATAGACTGAAGCTCATGATCTTGTTGTCGTGAGCTTCCCAAGTGCAGCGTTGAGCTCAGGGCCCCCCGACTGAAGAGCCAAAGACGACACTCTCAGATGTGTGCATCCATCACCAGCCAGTTCTGGTTGTAGGGGGAAATCTCCCTCTGTAGTTTTGACTGTCGACCAGAGAGCAGAAGCCAGCTGGAAACCAGTAACACACACCCAGACTGCCAGTTATTCTGTGATCACAAAATAAGCCAAAAACATTTTGTGTGCGTATTGTCAAAGGACGGTCACAATCATCTGCTGGCTGCCAAGAGTCCGGATGAGACAGGAGTTTAATTGGTTAAAAGATGTGTTCCCAAAATTGCTGGTCATCAATTTGGTCATCTTTTCCCTGTTTCACTGTTAAAATGCCAGGGACCAGTCACTTCACACACACACACACACACACACACACACACACACACACACACACACACACACACACACACACACACACACACACACACACACACACACACACACACACACACACACACACACACACACACACACACACACACACACTCAATACACCAATGTCACCTTCCTTTAACCCTAAATCAAACAAATGAAACGGAGGAATGGGAATTTCAAGAGTCAAGAGTCAGCGCAGCAATCAAATAAAAGGAACAAAACGGATTCAGAAGACATTGTGAAAGACACACGTGTGTGTGTGTGTGTGTGTGTGTGTGTGTAGTCCAGCCCTGCTCCAAGGCAGAGAGAGAAAAACTGTGTGAGAGACAGAAGCAGAAAGAGAGAGCGAGAGAGCGACCATAAGCATGCACACACACACACACACACAAACAAACACATGCTCATACACACAACACAGACACAGAGCTGTAAGGATTGAGAATGACTCACACTCAGACTCGAGCACTTAGGGAATGGATTGGCAGAGAGATGGGGGATTGAAGGAGGTAGCGAGAGAGAGAGAGAGAGAGAGAGAGAGAGAGAGAGAGAGAGAGAGAGAGAGAGAGCAGGGAGTCGTCAGTGAGTTTGGGAAGGACTCGATCTGTTTGATAATGAGTGGTAGAATGATATCAAGGAAACATGATTACCCAGACAGAGAGACAGCTGCTCTGCGCGACCATTACGAGACACCATAGAGAGATAAAACTGTCTGGAAAATGTTTTATCTCAGAGAAAAGGAGAGAAGAAAGAGAAGAGAAGAGAGCGAGAGAGAGAGAGAGAGAGAGAGAGAGAGAGAGAGAGAGACAGGCCGAGAGACATCTGAAGAGAGCGCCTGGAGAGATGTGGAGCTGATTACGATGACAGTTACTGGGAGAGAGATGAAAATGTCTCTCCTTCCACTCCTCCCTCCTCACCTTCTCCCATCCTCCCCCTTCCACTCTTTCTTCACCTATTTTCTCATTTCCTCTCCCCTCCTCTCTCTCTCCTCCTCCCCTCCCTCTCTTCTCCACTCCTACATATTTAATACCCGTTCATCTGTTACCGAATCTGTTTTATGTCATAAAACGGCAAATTACCTCATCTGCCTCCTCCTTCTCTTCCCCTCAATCTCTCCATTTCGTTCCTCCTCTTTCCATCATTTGTTCACCCTCACCTCTTCCTCTCTTTCCTCGCTCCGTCCCTCCTTCGCTCGCGCCAACCCTACTCTCCTTCTTCTCCTTCGTCTCCTGCATACCTCCTCCTCTCCCTCGCTCCATTGTTTCTCTACCTTCGACCTTTTTTCTCCATACAGTATTTTCCTTCCTGCACCCCTCCTTCCCTTCCTTCCCCCTCCTGACTCCCGACACCGTTGGACTTTATCTCTCTCACTCGCCTCCTCCCCTTCCCTCATCCCCTCCTTCATTCTCTCTTCCCCTCCCTCGTTCCCTCAGCGCTTGGCTGAGAGTTTCTCTTGGTGCTGTGACCTTTAAAAAACTGCTGATCAAATTCTGCTGCTCATCCCATTATAGACGACACAGAGCGAGAGCAAGGGTGTGGGAGGGGGGGGGGGGGAGAGAGAGGGTAGAGACAGTTTAGAGAGAGACAGAGGAGGAATAAATGGGAGATAAGGAACTGGAGAGATGGTGGACAAGGAAGGAGGAGGTGCAGAAAGAGCAGGGAGGGAGGAAGTGAGAAAATGTCCAACAAAGACGGTGTGAGTCAGACAGGGAGCATCACGACTGAGTAGCATCAGAAACACATCGAGGTAAATATTTGCCCCTTTTTTTCCTGATTAGCTTTAATTTTGAAAGCATCATTCTGCCGCCGTAATCATCGTAAACTTTATTCTCTTAATAAAACCAAAGCGATGGTGGTTTATTGTTAACTTAATTACAGCCGCCTGCCTGTGCAGGATCCCACTGCGTACAGCGGAGGCAATCTCCTATCGATTCAATTCGCACAACGATCAATTCATCTCCATTGGAGGCTATTAGGGACCATTTGTGGCTACTTAGGGCTCAAAGAGAGAGGAAGGAAGGGAGGGAGGGAGAGAGGAAAAGGGAAAAAAAAAGGAGTGAAAAGTAAGAGAGAGACGTAGCGCAAGAGCAAATGGCTGAGAAGAGAAAGGGAGCTGGGGAGAGACAACGGTGATCTTATGTGGAAATCTCTCAGTTAAATATCCAATTTCCTCACTCAGACCCACTCATTGTCATCACAACTGTTCAATCACATCTGTAATAGCCATAATGCCCAACTGGAATTAGTCCCAGCAGCCACTCAGCTGTAGATGGACTGCAGACGACTAGAACTGAGAGTCCCACTCAAATTAACATTGTGGAATAGCCATTTGGCAGGTACACTTACCGCGGCGCTCGTAAAACATATGATAGCGCTTTCATGGGGATAAGCATTGCTAAAGTGCCCGTGACTCAGGGCAACTGATGTGTTATAACGGCGTGATTTGGCTGAACCATCCGGATAGTTGAGTTGAACTCTGTCTGAGCCCCCTGGGTTGAGCCATCCAACTAGCTGGCTCTGTCTACACACAAAAGTCATTTCCAATATGAGCAAATTTCCTTTTAGGTGTAATGAAAGAATCGGGCTACACCGTGAGATGCCCTGTCTATCCGTTCTAGTTCTGCACTAGCATTTCACCGAGCCAGCCCTGCAGCTTCACACGCAGAGGCTGAGAACGAACACCTGTGGATCCCCGTCACCACGATGCATCTCACGATCTAGTGTGTATTTATCATCATAATGTTAGCTACGCCAACTTCTGTATACCTGGCACGCCGCCGTAGTAGTCTGCAATGCAAACAGGCTGCAGCAGTTCTAGCCTAGTTACCTACAACCCATAAGCACCTGTCATGTGGAGCGATTGAGATGGATCAAGACGGTGCTGTGGAGGAACACTCCCGGGCTGCCGTGAGGATCACTCACACTTCGCGCCGCAGCTGCAGAAGGGGATGCTTAGACCTGTGATGAGCAACTGGCGGCCCCACGGGCCAAATCCGGCACCCGCATCAGTTTCTCGCCTAATTTTCAGTAACAACCTCGACAGCGCCTGGGCAGGTTTGAGTCACACCTCTGCCAGATGAACGGAAATGTCACTGTAGGTCTTAGAAATCACCTTCCTCTGTTACCTAGCCTAGTTTTGTGTCTATTCTCACCTAAAGCTGTTGTTCTGGTGGATTGCACTGACTCCAACAGTTGGATGGTCTTATTCTTTTAACCCTCCGAACCCTGTGAGGATTTTTTTTACATGCATTATGTAAAAGAATTGGCAAAATGAAACTATTTGTGACAGTTAGATTTTGTAAAAAGCGAAGAATTCTGCGCACTTTCGCTCAACCGGAGATCACTAAATGCTTCCTGTTCTGGTATCGGTCGAATCAGGAAAAATAAACACATTTAAGATTAAAATCTAAATTTCATCAAAAATCACCTGTTCCCCTATGCACCATTTCAAAAAATAAACCGTTTCTGCTGCGAGATTCTGTAGAAAAACAGGACATTTTGCACTCTTCAACGCAACAGGGTAACTGTGAATGCTTCTGCTGTCATTTTCAATGAGGTCGCAACAATTCCTTGAATCTCGACAAGAGCTACATGCCTTGGTAACTTGGTGCCTGAAAATATACTTGAAAACACCTTGTAGCAGTAAATATCTTAGTATATAAAGAATGTGGAGGCCCCAAACATTTCTTTTTCATGCACTGAAAAAAGATCCACAGTGAGTAAAAAGATGAAAGGAGCAAAAATCGAAAGTATTTGGGGTTTCAGAGTATAAGAGCACCGCGTAGCAACGTGTTAGCGATGTGTTTCGGTCCAGCGGTTTAAAGAAAAGTATTTTGGGGTTGAGGATTTTGAGAAATTCTTACATTGCATTACATTACACACCTGTCACAAATCACACACACTGTGTGTGGCTCAGTGGGCGGAGCGCGGCGCTAACGCTAATGAGGGGTTGCATTTCCCTGCCGGGGGGCCACCGGTGCTGTAAAATGTTTGCACTCGTGCTAATGCAAGGCACTTAAGATAAAAGCATCTATGCCGTTTGTTATTTTACGCATTGCCGGTCTCATCAACGATTTGCTGAACGCTTCCCATCACTTTCCGAGGGTCTGTGCGTCTGTAGGTATCGTCTGATAATTAACAACGGGTGTAAGACTTGACCGAGTACGACAGCCCGGCAAACATTTCGACGCAGCTCCTATTAGTGTGAAATCTCTGTTGAGGTTTTGTTTTTTTTCCCCGCCGCCAATTACCCACCATCCTGCCGGTGCTGCCTCTGCATCAATCGAGCCAAGCGGTTTTTTTTTCCATCCTCACCTCCCCGTATACCTGGACACCCCTCCCCCCCCTCTCCCTCCGCCTGCCGGCGCCGCTCCGCTTCACGTTCCCCTTCGTAAAAATTAACGGGAGTGATTAATATTCCTCGAGAAAACATTTCTTTATGTAAACGTGGCATTTAAATGCCAGAAACACAGGCTAATCAGTTCTCAGAGGCTTCGGTATTTCAACTCTGTCTGTCTCTCTGCTCCTCTGGCGCTGTCTTTTTTCTCTCTCTCTCTCTCCCTCTTGTCTTTTGTTTTCTGTCAGCTCGAAGCTCTTTTTTTTTCCTCCTCCTGAAAACAACGATAAACAAGGAGTCTGGCTTCCGAGTAAAAATTGGATCCGTTTTTTTTTTTTTTTTTTTTTTTGCAGTAACACACCGCTTATGTGTGAAATCATATTTTCTATCTTCTATCTTTAATCTTACGTTTTACATCTTAATGTGTCAGTGTGAGTGAGGATGTAAAAGGTTCAGATTTGTATCTTTGAACTCGTCTTTGCCGGTTTGATGGAAACTGATGGATTCTGACCCGTTTTAAAGCAACAGCGTGACATTTTCGATTTTATGCATTTTGAAAGCGTCTCTCTGAAAGATAGGAGA
>JAXDDW010000044.1:0-20000 GCA_034670385.1 Hoplostethus mediterraneus | reverse complement strand
GAAAGCAAAACCCCTCGCTTCAGCATTGTCTGCCTGTGCCAAACAAAAGCACTCACAATGTCTCTACTGAGAAGAGAGAGAGAGAGAGAGAGTGTGTATGTGTGTGCGTGTGCGTGTGTGTGTGTGTGTGTGTGTCTGCGAGCGTGTGCCTGAGAGAGTGCGTCTATCTGAGTGTGTCTGTACGTGTTTGTTTCCTCATCAACCTAATGGCTGGTCAGGTGAGCCGGCGCTGCAGTTCAGTGGCCACTCGAGGCAGCGACTGTAGGAATCCTCTGATGGTATTAAACCTTTTGATTGAATGTCACTCCGTTATTTTTACTAGTGGCGGTTTTGTTTCGTTTTAAAGTGGTAATCCTCGACTTCCTCCAGAGGACTTTTCCCAGGAAAGACCCGCCTGACACCAGTTCGTTTATAACAGGAAATATAGAAAATGTCAAAGCTTTCATGAACTGAGTCTATTGTCAATCAACAAAACAGGAATTTATTTATCTGAAAAGGTCATATATACTTTGAAGTCATAATCTGGATCTGTTTCATATGAATAAATGCTGATTGATAACATACAACGGTGATTGAACCAATAACCAGTTCATGACCAGTTCAGTCCTAAACACCCGGTACTGCTTTCCTGTACAAAATCGTCTGACCACAGGAAGTGATGACATTTGTTTGGAATAAATAAACAGAAGAAGAACTGGGTAGTTTAGCGTGAGCAGCAACCGGCCACCGTGGCTGAGCAGACAAAGAAAAGAGCGCCGCCTACAGGAACTTCATCAACAGAAATGAAGATGAAGAACGCTCCAAGAGTGATGCGGATGTGGCTCGTTTTTCTTCAGCACTGGTTGGCCTCGCTCTGTGTTTTTGTCTCTCGATTTCTTTCTGACTTTAATGGCATCTTGTTTACCTCACCTGTGTGTGTGTGTGTGTGTGTGTGTGTGTGTGTGTGTGTGTGTGTGTGTGTGTGTGTGTGTGTGTGTGTGCAGCATAGAGAGGTTTCTATCTCCGGCTGTTTACAGTTACTGTTTAGTATGTCAAGGAGCCTAATGGATAGATAAGTAAGCTTGCAACCAGACGTTTACCAGCTCACACCAGTATTTATTTACTTTAAAGAAGTATGACACAAACAGATTATTTAGCTCATCCCTTTTTATCCATTATCCTTATTATAACCAGTACTATGATGATATCCAATGTGCCACCATCTGCACTGGATAACATGGTGATCTATGAACATGTTGTAAAATGAATGTAGCTTGTTTTCTTCTATTATGAAGCTACAATAACTACAATGTGGAATAGGAGTATAAAGACATTGTTGTTGAACACTTTACACAACAAGTACTGACACAGTATGGATGCGCCCTCGCTCTAGTACCTGCTGCTGAGACAGTGACCTGACACACACACACACGCACGCACACACACACACGCATGCACACGCACACACGCACACACGCACGCACGCAGCAGTCTGATCTCACCTAGCCCGCTGTGTCTTCTTGACCCAGCTGAAAACCACACACAAATACACAAATACACACCCACACACCATTCTACCATCTCCGTTTGCCCCGTAGCAATGTACCACAGTCTCTGACAAAACACACACACACACACACACACACACACACACACACACACACACACACACACACACACACACAAAATGGGCGTGGACCGACCCAACGCCGTACCTCCGTTTGAAGGTCGTGGTTCGGTGGTTTTTCCAGACAGAACGTGGCTGCCAATATAAATTTGCTTTCTTGTGCGTTAACTGTCTAATTTCAGTATTTTCACTTTTCCAAAAGAGATAAATGGAAAAACACGTTTCACATCATGGCAGAGCATGATCCCCCTGAGGTTGAAGGGGATTTTGAGCCTCAGAATTTAACCATTTAAGCGTTTCTTTATAGATCCGGCTATAAACTACATTCCAATAAAACTCACTTCGCTTTAATTAGTCGAGTGATACCTTTTTTCCCTTCGCTCTTTAAAGCGACCAATCAGGACGACTTCCCTATTCTGGTGGAGAGGGAAAGTCCATGCCAGGGTTTAATGCGGACGTTACTCAGATTTACTGTGTACCTACTGTAGAATCAATCTTTTGACACAGCCGGCCATTACTTTAAGTGCTTCATCATCGACATCTATTCGCAGAGTTTCCTGGGATTTGATCAGCTGCTCCGCCCGCCTCCTGTTCCAGAGTTAAAACAGTGATGTCTATATGAGAGCCACTACCTGCTTTACACTTTACACTTCAACCTGGAGTCAGTTACTCGTCAATTTGTGCACCTAACAGTGGCAAAGCAGGTTTCTCTCTCTCTCTCTCTCTCTAACACTCTGCTGTAGTTTCCTTTGCAGGTAATCTCCAGTCAGCACATATTCCATCTCCTCCCTTCCCTCTCTCCATCCCTCTATACCTCAACTCGCCCTTCACTCTCTCTCTCCTTCTCATTCTCCCTCCTTCCCCTCTCTGTCTCTCTTCCTCCGTCCCTCCCAGCCACCCATCTCTCTGATCCGGCACCCCTCCGTCTCCATCCTCCCTCCCTACATCCCCCTCTCTGCTGTAAAGTATTTTTATGTTGTCCTTCACTCCCTTCATTCCTGTCTTCCTATTCTTCTCTTTCTTCCTCCTTACATCCATCCCTCCTTCTGTCTCTGTCCTCCATCTGCTGTGGCTTTATTTAACCATCCATCCATCCTTTTCTGCTGCGCGTTTCTTTGTCCTTCTCTTTCTATGTATCCCTCCATCCCTGACTTACCTCCCCCGCCTCTCCCTCCCTCCCTCCCTCCATTCTGCCACATCTTCACTTGTCCTTCACTCCCTCTCTCAGTCCCACATCATCACCACCAGGACTCAGGTTTCCACAGCGACACACACACACACACACACACACACACACGGACAAACTGACACACAAAGACAGACACAAGCGTAATCAACCCCACACATGCAGACACACACACACACACAAACACTCTTTCCTTTCATTCTAGCTCTCTTATACACACACACACACACACACACTCTCACACTTACACTCTCACACACACACACACTCAGATGTAATCACCTTGAGTGCTGAGAGTGCAGTGCCGAGGTGTGAGAGTTCTAAATGCTACTCCCGACCATCAATCATAAAATCCTTTATGGAGACTGAACATCTGACACTGTCGGCATTACGCATCGTCTCCCTTTATTTCTATCAATCATGTCCGCCGCGCTGCGAAAACGCAGAGCGATTGCCAAACGGTCTCCGGGGCGCGTATTCAATCAAGACTCGCCCGGGCTTATTTGAAGACGTTTTAAGTGAATGATTTTACTCGGTTAAAACCTTTATTCACCTTGTTTCAAGTCAGCGTCCCGAAGCCCGCGACCTCTTGTGAGGCGCGGCATAACGGGACGCGCCGACTTGAACTCGATAAAATACATCCCGCCTCGTCTTTATGCGTTCAAAAAGGAGAATTTGAAAAAGGGAAAGAAGAGGCAATTACCTGCCCCCGATCCGAACACATCACCCACTGCTCGGCTAATGTGAAGTGCGCTGTGTGTAATTGCCATATTAACACTCGAGTGAAATTAGGGCGTTTGTTTCTAATGATGCGGCCCTATGAGCGTTTCACCGCAGGGGGGGTCGGAGTTCAGGGGCAGCCGGGAGCGAAGCGGTGCTCTTTTTTTAAAAAAGCGCCGACTCAAGTGAAAACAATCAGCGGCTGATTTTTGTGGTGGCAATACACCGTTGTGTCAGCGCTGCCACAGACGGGGAGCCGGGCCACAACAAGAGCTTTCTAAAGTCTTCTCCCATTAGGAGGAACCCGGGACTATACCCGGGGAGTCCCGACCGCTCGACCATTCGGTTCCACATGACTCTGTTCCCTGAATGAAGCGGATTATCATCAGCGGACCTGAACCTCGTCCTGCCCCTCAACCAGCGGACCCAAACACCGGCTCTGTCCCGAGCGCTGGGCAGACCTGGCCCGTTTCCAAGCAATATGTAGACGGATTCAATATCGATAATATGACCACTTCAACTCTAAAACAGGCCACGCTTTTCAAAATATTTGCCATGCATGTGTTATGGTTCAAGTAGATGAGATGAGAATCAAAAAGGTTTATTTTTATGGTCTTGCAGTATCATGGGACCATGCAGTTTTATAGGGGCGGGCCTAGTGGGAATCAAAGCGCTCATCCTTACAGTGCTCGTGCCATGCTCAACCCAATAAACTACACAACAGTGAACCGCACCACCCCTCAACCCCACCCCACAACCAAGGACCCCCCCCCACCCCCCACCCCAGCACTTCATCTGTATTCTAAAACAACAGGGTGCTGCTATTTCGGTCAGATGTGACTACAGCGAGGCTGACGCTGATACGGAGCCAGGCAGAAAGCTGAGCCGGTATCTGTGTCTCACTTTAGCTGCCGTATTCAAAAATACAAGCGATTGCCGGGTCTGATTACTGTGTGTGTGTGTGTGTGTGTGTGTGTGTGTGTGTGTGTGTGTGTGTGTGTGTGTGTGTGTGTGAGAAAGAGCGAGAGACAACACTGGAACCAGACCAGAGGGCAGGTGTGTAAGGTAATAAGACGAAATCAATTCATACTGAGGGAGAAGGGAGAGGGTGGAGACAGAGAGGGAGTGATAGGGGGAGAGAACGAGAGACGGGAGGGATGGAGAGGGGCAGAGGAAGGAGAGAGACGGAGTAAAGCGAGAGATCAAATCCAAAATCAGAGCAGAGGAGAGGAGAGAGGGATGGGACGAGGCAGGAAGACGAAACGAGGGAAGAGGAGGGCGAGAGGGATGAGAGGAACCGGTGGAGGAGAAATGATTACAGGTAATGGGGAACGCGTAATGTTGGATTCTTCCTGCTTTCACACACACACACACACACACACACACACACACAGACACACACACACACACACACCACCCACTACCGTCTTCTTAAAAGGGATTCAGCACTGAAACAAAGCTCTTCTTCACTGGTGCCTGGAGGGACCCATAAGAGTCAGACTGAGAAGAAACAGATTCTCAGGATTCATATCACAAGACATCAGAACAAAGGGTGGGCAGATTATATGTGTGTGTGTGTGTGTGTGTGTGTGTGTGTGTGTGTGTGTGTGTGTGTGTGTGTGTGTGTGTGTGTGTGTGTGTGTGTGTGCCCGCCCAAAATATATATTTATAGCTCAAAAATAAATCAGACAGCAGTTTAGAGAATAGAAACAAGACTTTGGCAGGCAGCAATGAAAATCAGCCATCACAGGAAATCCATTCAAAACATGCTAACACGTATCATGGCTATATTTACCCAGTTAATACATATTTTGACGTGTCAGTGGTAAAGTCTATAAATTAAGGAGAGGACAACAGACAGCGGAGGAGGAGGAGGAGGAAGTTTAAGATGAAGAGGATGATGTCCAGACTGGGGGTGGAGGGCACACAAAGGGGAGATGGGATGCCTACGTCTTCATCTCATGACCACTTTATTTTCACAATGACCGCCATAAAAAAAACAACAGATCTTTTCCCAGAAAAGATCTTAAGAGATTCACATTCAATTGAAGGATGAAAGGGGCAACATGTCTTTGCGTGGATATTTCAGCAGAGCAGCAGGTACGGCACGTTTACATCTTCAATCAGCTGAGTACACTCCATATCAGTTCATCCTCTCACCAAATATCATTACATAAGTCACGATCAGCCGAGATGTTTTTCTTCACATGACGAAAAGATGTGTCATCCAAAGTAGGAGGTGGAGAGAGAGAGAATGCATCACGCCATGGCACCACACCACTTTCTGATTTGCTTGTAAATAATATTGTCCCACCTGTCGGGTTCCATCTGACGCCGTGGTTTGCACGCTGACGCCCAAGAGTGCCCAGAATTGGAGACAGCTGCCTGGTTTTTCACGCGTTCTCAGCAGAAAATCATCCGTTTCATTTTATACCTTTAAGACTAGACTGAAGAGATGGAGTTACGTTTTTAAAGGTTTTAGTTTCATGGGAATCTTACTTTACAAATGAGGTAATGTCTTTTGGAGTTGTCAATAAAAAAAAGAGTGAGACAGAGTGAGCTGTTCGGTTTCAGAACTGACGATGGCTGAGCAAATAAAGCTCAACATAGCGGTAAATGATGTTTTACAATGGTAGTATTTCCCAGTAAAAGAGTAAAAATGACACGTAGACCAAACTGTACCTTTCTATTGAGAAGAAGTCAGATGGAAGTCTCTCGCTGTCTTAATCCAAGCAGCATTTCCACTACCAGACACTGAATTTGAAATGGTATCCCATTTCTTTGTATAAGACTTCTTCCTCTGTTGCCTATGGCAACCACCTCTAGTCATCCCATAATTGTAGTACTCAGCATGAGACTCAGTCAGTGGCAAAAGTACTTTGGAAGTCATAGGAAATGTGTTTGTTTTGCTGCATACTCTGATTAAGACTGCATTAGCACGAGAACAAGAGATCTGATCTGAAGTCTGATGTTACGGATCCTTCCCTCGCCTGAACACGGAAATATCAGACTGCATGTTCGTTCCTGTTTCGACAGATCTGGATCCAGATCAGATCGGGATTGAGAGTGAGATCCCTGGTGCTTGTGTGAATCCAGCCTCTGAAGTATACAGTCAGTCAGCTCCTCACGTATCTCCACTGTCAACAGACTCCGGTCCTTACTGATAACTTGGTGATGCTAAACGAGCCATATTTCCATTAGTCATCTATTCATCCAGACGTCCTGATGATCAATCCATCATCCATCCATCCTTTCGTTATCATCCATCCATCCCTCTTGCTTCCCCTAATCATCTCCCACAGCCCTTCTTCCATTCATTCATCCATTCATCCATCCATTTATCCCTCCATCTAAATATTGATCCACACAGGCAACAAATGGATGGATGGATGGATCCAGTTATGAATCCATCCATCCATCCATCCGTCCTCCACTGACTCATTATCAGTCTAAGCGCTTCTCAGGCAAGCCTTATACGCTCCAGTACCTCCTCAGTCCCTGCACACACACACACACACACACATAGAGACACACACACACACACACAACCAGAAACACACACACACACACACACAAAAACACACAGACATCGTTTTCACAGCTCCCTGAGCAACTCAAATGGCCCGGGAGAGGCTGAGCAGAGCGGTGAGTGTGAGAATAAGAGACAGAACAAGTGAGAATGAGAGAGAAGTTACGAGGCGACGAGGGCAACATGATACAGAGAAAGAGAAATATGACGGAAGAGAGACAGGAGGAGAAAAAGCAAAGGGAAGAGAGACGAGAAGAGAGACGGGAGAGCGGCATTAACAGCGAGTTCACCGGTTTATAAGCGCGTTTATAGAAGTATGGATGATATGATAAAGTTTATAGACTGTCTAAGCTGCTCCGTCAGGAATAAGCTCGCCGCTGACAGCCAGACGGTTTCTTACCTGCAAACCTCACAACTCCAATCTTGGTGGGTTTTTTCTTTTCCTTTTTTAAACTGAATCAAAAGTGTTTATGCTCCTTTTCTGTGCTGGGAACATCTCGTGGCGGCCAACCCCAGAGAATCTATTACATAGAGTCAGCATCATGTGGGTGTCAGTCTGAAAATACTAATGTTTCTTAATCCCTAAAATGTTGACTTTTTCCCCGGGGGGGGGGGGTTCATCTGACACCAGCCTTATCCAAGTCTTGTAATTACGTCTAATGAAGCCCGGGGTGTTGCTTCTGCGGTCGCTCACCATTATAATTCAAACACTCCTTTGATGTAACGAGATCAAAACGGCTGCGCGGGCGGGAATACCACAAATTTTTTTTCGGCAACAACAACAATGGCAACTACATCAACAGGATGTGAGTTCTCGGAGAACAATAGGGGAGCGTTTCACCTTGAGGGGTAAATAACAACGCGGGAGCGGCGGGGGGTAAGTCGGCACAACTGAACCGCATCAGAGCGAGGCAAGTGGGGAAAAGTGTGAGTGTGTCTGTCTGTCTGTCTGTCTGTCTGTCTGTATTGAGGCAGCAGTATTTGGCCAAACACCCTCTAAGCCAGCCCATCAGCCCAGTGGTCACAGACAAGGACAGCCTCCAAGACCGTCGATACCGGGACGTCTCAGCGGCTCGGCAGATGCGCTCTTGCGATACGAGTTGTTCGAATCCGGCGCATCACCTTTGTGTCCACTGCACACTCTTTTTCAAAAGATGGGGTCGGGACCTAATGATGCGACGCAGGAAGATTGAAACCGATCGTCAGATTGCTCTGATGAAATTGGCATCTAAAAGCTATTGGATACAGTAGCTTTGCCAAAGCTCCCCCGGAGTCCCTGCGATGTAAGATGGGCTGAACAAACCACAGCGTGTGGTTATAGCGTAGGGGTCAACGGGTAGGGCAAATATTCAGTTAACATCTTCAGAAGACAGTAAGGCTTACTAGTGGGTCCCGACAACAAGAAACTGAAATCCATTCAGCTATAACATACAGATAGACCATTAGCCAACTGCTTTTTGGTGTTAAAGTGAGGCTGTTTGCTGCTACATAACACAGTACGCTACAGTGCAGCATATACAGGGAGGCCCCCAACAGTCTTTAGGTGGCAGAGATGTTCAGCGGTCCGCCGGATATCATTTCATAGTATTCATTCCAAGCCGGTACCTTTGAAACTACAGCAAACAATCCATTACAACTTTTATAAAAGTTCAATTTGTAGCCTCCAGTCAAGTGTGGAAGCGTACAGATTGATTCAGCCGTTCTCAACTCTCAACAAAAACATGTCGCTTTTCTCCTGATTCGACTTTATCAGAGTTTTACAGACTTGTTTTTTTTACGATGACAGCGCGCTGATACAGTATCACGGTTTTACACATTCTCCATGCGCCTCCGCGGTGTTTATACATGACATGGCACAATCTCAACTTGGAGATGAATTACTGTTGTTTTCACATAAAAGCATTGTTATTATGAAAACCCCTTTCCCGGGAAAAAGCGGAGCACCGCTGCCGCAGACGAAAGTGGGGCTTCGGGAAATTGATGACATCGAGGGGTTATTCATCTTTTTCAGTTTAGGACCCAAATGACAAATTTATTGTCTCACTCAGGGATCCAGGCACGTTCTGACCCTCGTGTCAAGTGGGGATCCACCGCAAGAAGGTCTGTGTCTTATTTTGGGGTCTCACTCCAGAGTTCAATAATTCAAGAAAGTGGTTTTAAGGGTTGCTAGCGCTACAGCAGGGACCTTCCAGCTATGAACATTTTGTCACAGAGGCAAGTTCTGATTCAAATTCTTAGTCATTTTCTCCTTCTGCAAACTTTCTTCTTTTCTTTAGTCTTTTTTTCTGTATTTTATGACTGCTATAACTCACGTAGCCTTGGGTTAAAAAAACCACAGTCAACACAAAGGAAATGATGCAACAGCCATGAAATCTTGCGGATGGGTGTACGCATTTGCCTTCAAGTCCGGCGGCCTGGGTTGGAGTCCCAACTCATGCCAATAGTCTTTATACCATGAATGAAGTTTTCATTTTCATCCAAAGTTTAACCCTAACTAACTTAAACCCCAAACTTAACCAAAGTTGTTTTACCTGCCTAACGTTAACCGTTAGCTAACCTTTTCACCTGACGGACACTTGAGAGTGGCATGTCCACGTTGTGTTATTGTCACCTAGGAACCCTTTCACGATGGAGGAACGAAACCCTCACCTTATTTGTGTCCACACAACACTGTAATCTGTGTTTCAGAGTTTCGAGACTGTGTTGGATGTCGCTCTACCCTGATGAGTTTGGATGTAAGAGGAAAGAGTTTGTCATTGGGGGTACTTACTATCACAGCTGCTTGACTGAATTAGGCCCACCACACCTCAACGGTAAAAATGTGCCATATATATATCACACCTCTTCCCCACCGCTATGAATCACCTATACTCACCCACACTACACCTACACTTAAGCTCCTATTTCCTGCCTCACTACCTCACTCTGCACCTCCACAACAACAGGCTGAGTGGGACAGCTTACCTTTCTGGCTGCTGCCACTCAGAAACCGACGACTGACCCTGTTCGCTTGAAAACGGCCAGGAAACCAAACCGTACGGGCAACCAGTTGACTTTAATATGCCAAGTGTTATACCATGAGGTGGGTGTGTAACTACCCACTTCTGCTGTCAGGGATCAAAGAGTGAATAACCATAGGGGAGAAGGTCTGTCATACTGTACCTCCTGCTGTTAATACACCGTGTCATCAGACGGCATCAGTCACACCGGCCTGCGAGGCACCTACACACTTACTATTTGGCACTTGGAATCCTTCCAGTGTAAAATCAGTTCCTACACATTTTCCTTTTCCATTTCAAAAGTTGGTCTTTTTCCAAACGATAATGTATTGACTGGATTTTGAAGGTTTTTTTGCGAGTGTGCAATACGCGGCATGCTGAGTAGACATATGCATATCTGGACCAAGCGACAATATTTTTCTCGACTTTGGACACGTTTTTTTTTTTTAGCTGGATGCTCCCAAACTCTTCAAAGTGCACAGATGAAAAATTAAATCCCATCCTTCTTCAGCTCTGTGTGCACGTAAATACATTTCCTTGGCACCTTCAGTTACAACAGATGTAAAATAGAAATTGTTGTTATTGTTGAATAATTGCATCCATGGCTGTATTTAGTTTTGAATATAATCAATGGAAGCAGACAAATTAAAATAACTTAATTCCCTTTTTTTCTATTTTATTTCATTTCATCACCTCTACACCTCTACACATCTCCAGCTACAGTGCTTAACTGTACCCAATTAACCTGTTCTGCTAGCAAAGACGAAACATCAAAATACATCAAAATATAATAATATAATATAATATAAATATATATATATATAAAGTAATATAATATAAAGTAGACTCGTCTTTCGGATTTCATTTTTGCAACATCAGGACAATGCTGATCATATATTTGTTTGGTTGAGAAAAATCTCACACATGGCACAACAGGAGAGAGGAGAGGAGTAAAGGAGGAGAGAAGAGGACACCTGAGACTCCACTGGGTTTCAGGATGCTCCTCTACAGATGACTGTTCACCATGACAACAGACCACCCTGCTTCTGCACACGGCCCGCCGCTATCCCCTCCAGAGCAGTGTGACGCTGCGCTCGTCCTGCTACTGACACTTTACGATATGGGCAATGATCTGGTGTGCAATAAACGACACAGTCAAATAATTCAGGATTTGTGAATGCAATCATTTAAAGTTCCTTTCAAAAGAACCGGAGCAAGAGACAAAAGAAAAAAAAAACCAATGCTACCTGAATGGCCTGCTGTAGGGAAGCAGAAGTTGTTCAACAGACAAAACATGTTTCAATTTCCAGCGGAGTAATTAAATACATCCGTTAGCCTAAACACAAGCGTCATTAGTCTAACCTGTGCTAGCATGCTTCACGGAGCCGCAGACACACACACACTGCCCCTAAATAAACTGAAAGTCTCCTAGCCGGGCAGACAGTCAATAGCGCTGTAATTGTTTCGGGGGATTTCAACAACCGCAGACATAATCTACACGGCGGAAATATTACTCCTGCACTGTGGAGAAAAACAGTGGCAATTTAAAATCCGTGTCTTGTTATTGGTTGATTAGCCGAACTTTGCCTTGCAAACATGTGCAGATAAAGTGAACGAGCAAAGCTTGTTAAGGCTATTAGGGTTGTGATGTTCCCCTGTTGTGTTCTACTGCGCACACACACACACACACACACACACACACACAGACACACAGACACACAGACACACAGACACACACACGCACACGAGATATGATTATGGTCTTTAAGGTGATTTAAAAACTGGTGTGTTAAAATAACCCAGGCAATGACACAATGCATAGTATCTCCACAGCAACACACAATGTACAATTTGAACACATTTTTAACACGTGTAATTTATTTGTGTGTGTGTGTGTGTGTGTGTGTGTGTGTGCGTGTGTGTGTGCGTGCTGCACATGTCTACTGGGACTGTAGTGTCTGCTGGGGCTGGGACGAAAGTTAGAATTCAATAGGAGTCTGCAGTGAACATGATGTCCCCCATAAATGTTGCAGTGCCCCCTTTGGGCCAGTCGGTGACAATAACAAAAGGAATTGTTATGTGGGAGTCAACAGAAACACATTGGCCTGTTCCAAGCCTTCAGTGTCTGGTCCCTCCTTTAAACCAGCCATCTCAACTGCAGGACGCATCATTCAGCCAGTAGTTTACAGACATTGACTGATGCGAGGGGCGGAGCCAGATCCACGGGGGCCCCCAGTTAGATAAGTACACTAACGCTCCCGTCTTCAAAACGACCTCTGAGCGGTTCGATGTGCGAGTGGACTGAAGCGATCGGTTCCAAGTCTAATCTAGGATTGATATGGCACGATGGAAACCAGCTCAATAGGACCAGTAGGTGAAAGCTTATGTCAACCTTGTTTTGTAAACAGACTCTATTGAACGCATTGAATGAATTGCCAGCCAAGGTGTGCAGGTAAGCATTCCTTCAAGCTGTGGGGGGTGGGGGTGGGGGGTCCTATACATAGAGAGATGGAGAGACGGATAGAAACAAATGAAAAAGACGGAAAGACAGAAAGACAGAGTGGGGATATATAAAAAGACCGAGAGCCGGAGAATCGGAGACTGACAAATTAGAGACTGGGAAAAAGAGAGAGAGCGAGAGACAGAAAATCCATATAGTCAGAGCTGAGACTGTGTGGCCCTTGTACAAAGTGGTGTCGTACACAAAGGATAGCAAAGCCTTTTTATCTCACCGGGTTGAGACGATGCGGAGGTCTGAAGATTGTGTTTGTGGCCAGGGGGCAGTAACTCCATTCACTTTCACCTCAACTCACTCAGGATGAGGATTTTCTTTGAAATCCCAAGACTCAAAAACCTTTGGCATGAGGAAGACGTCATGTCATGTCCATCCAGTCGGCGACCCGGGGGGGTTATGAGGAGGCGTACACAGATTTTTTTTTTCCCTCATTGTACACGGAAATAAAGCTATAAATTGTGTTTTTCAGTCAAAATACTTTTCAACCATTTAACATTTTGCTAAGAAATCCAACAAGCAAACACCTATTTAAGTTTGGGTTTTTTTTCTCTCAAAATGCCTGTAAGAATGTTCTGGGTTTGAGTAACTGCACAGTTGCCATTTTTGTAATCAAATGACTCTAATCCTGTTACCTGTAATGTGTTGCTCCCTCGGTCCTGGTGCACCGTAACACACTGAGCTACAGACACCGTATCTGTATTCCTGTCGTAGCTTCCAGGTGGTAAATTATTCATTATGTCTCTCACAGGGGGAAATGTCACGGAAACGTGCCGTCACACTCAGACACAAACACTGTGACACAGATAGCCTATGGCTGCTGTACAAGACCCACTTTGTATGTGTTTTATGATCTTCGCAAAATGGAGTTGTTAAAAGCTAAAAGTTTCAATTGTTCTCCTGCTGGAAAAAAATTAATCTCTGACACTCAAATCCAAATTATAAATTAAATCAAAATGACGCTCTATTCTATTAAGCTTTCTTCCATTATAGTCTTAAACAATCTATTCTCATTTATTTTTAAACAAACAATGATGTATTACTCTATTTTATTATGTAATTAATTATCATTTTATTAAATATATATAACTGTAATTCTATAGAGTCTACCTGGCAACACTATAACTCTTCTATTCTATTCTATCTTGCGTACAACACATACACCTACTACTCTCTTCTACTCTATTTAATCATGTTACAAACAAACAACATAAACACCCACCACCACCATCTGTGCCCCGCCCAACGGAGCAGCCAATGGAGCGAGGCCATTGGCTGTCATCCCGTTACCTGTGACGCCATTGGCTGATAAGTCACCATCGTAGCAACGGGAGCTGTGGGTGTGTGGCCTGATATAGCAACAAGCTCCGAGACCATTACCACAGAGAGCGTTAGTCACCAGAGGTATATGTGTGTGTGTGTGTGTGTGTGTGTGTGTGTGTGTGTGTGTGTGTGTGTGTGTGTGTGTGTGTAGAGGTGTTGGTAAACACATACTGTCTATTCTGCCGTTTTCTGCTTTTGTTCTGTTCCACTCTGTTATCTTCTGCTCACGTCGCCATGGAACCGTTTCCCCACAGCTTCCTGTATCTTTTAAGTTTCTCTCGCGGCCCCCGACACGCCGCCGAGTACGAGTACGACGTGACTACAAGGTCGGTAATTAAAAGCCGAGTACAGTTTCATCACAGAAAAGTGTTTGAGCTGAAGTACAGCGGTCTGTTGTGTCATGATAACGCTCCCTCTTTTACCCTGTGTATTACATAACACACAGCTACTGACAAAACTCCTGGAGCCCGGGATCCAAGACTGACTGAATTTCACTTGATGTCGTCTGCAGTGTAAATGTTTCCTAAGCTGTGGATCGGGACCCCAAAAATCGGTCACGGGGCCCTCGTACCCAGAGTCACGCTAAAATCGACTCAAATTTGAACGACAGGCCGGGAGATTTTCAAGGACACCTGTCGCGAGTGAATATTTCCGTCACACCGGGATTCACCGGCTGTGTGACGGACCGGCACCGCAGCGCCGGATCGCCTGTCTGTCTTCTCTGCTAGCTTAGCTATTAGGACAAACCGACGGAGCGGGGGGGGGGGGGATGTGTTATGTCGGTAAGTGGAACACATCAGACATCAGTTCCACTACATAAGACGCCCTGGCCGTCGTTGTTTGCCAGTCAGTGAGGTCAAGTACAAATAGGAGCTAAAGCGGCGATAACGTTACCCCCGGCGGAGCGTGGCGTTTTGGCCTCGAGGATCCGGCTGTTTTTTCGGCCCGGCGGTGGCCAATTTGCTCAGTTTTAACAAGGAGGACGGCAAGCAGTGGGGTTCCCTCCATATTTATTCAGCATGGTGGGTAACTACAGCAGCACCGCCGCCAGAACTGATGAACACGACGGGAAATATCTTCAAGGCGGAAAAAAAAAACAAAAACCCATCATTGGCTCTGCTTCCCCCTCAACGTTTCGAATCGGTGTTTTTTTTTTTTGCGAGGAAGAGGTTTTCACCATCAGGGACCAACTGTGCATGGCCTAACTGGAACTTAGATACAGCGGTGTCAGACTTTCAGCTCAGCTAGAGGTGGTATCAGCTGGCTTAGCTATTACAACAGTTAACAGAGCACGACATGTTGTTGACTATAGCATTGCATTAGTTCCACGGCATTAGACACAATGACTATCACTGTGGCAGCATCTCATTCAACAGTGCGCACACACACACACACACACAAACTCTCTCTCTGTCTCACACACACAAACATGCATGGCATCCCGTTTTACAGCACAAAAGTCTGTTTCTTGTACATGCAACTCAAGTGTCAGGCTCTTACTGTAGACACGTTAACTTACATAGCGATCATTGTCCTTTTGAATAGCATAGCAGTGTCTCATTTCACAGCACAATAGGCTTTCACACACACACACACACACACACACACACACACACACACACACACACACAGAGTACACTAGTGTTCCATTGTATATCACAATATGTCTTTAGTTGAAACACAGAGTTAATGTAAAAGACCCACTAGGCTGAGACTGATGCCATTTGTGTTCCTACTCACTCATATTCAAATGTATGCAGACACACACACACACACATATGCGCACACATATGCACACACACACACACACTCACTCCAGTTGTCTTGTCAGTTTCCATTGGCACAGCTGGTGAGGAGAGAGAGAGAGAGAGAGAGAGAGACAGAGAGAGAGAGAGAGAGAGAGAGAGAGAGAGAGAGAGAGAGAGGCGGCAGTTGTGGATGTGTCACTGTGATGGTCGTGATTCCACGAGTAGCTCCATCTCTCCCTTCCCTCCATCCCTCTATCCATCCACCCCGTTCTCCCACTCCCATCTGTCCCTACATCATCTATCCACCCCAACTCAGAGTAGAATCACACTTAGTGTTCCCACCAACATCCATCCATCCACCCACACATCAATCCATTCCTCTGAACCACAGCCTACCTTGACCACGACCTTTCACACTCCTATTAATTCCTGGATCGTGACCTTTCAGTCATCCATCCATCTTTTTTCTTTTATCCATCCATCCATCCATCCATCACTCCACATTAACCCAGCAATGTGGAATTACGACCTTTTCATCATGCAAGTAAAGAGGAGATATCTACTCTGATTCCTTCCTCTTGTTATGAGGTTTTGGATTCATGTAAAACCTTTCCTTTCTTTCACTCCTCCATCCATCCATCCATCCATATTTCTAGGATCAATAGTAATCTCAAGTCTTACCAGCTGCATGCCACAGATGAAGGCGAGGGTACACCTGCCGCTACAACACCCCATGGTCTCCTGCTCCTCTCCAGCGGTCCACGTGGAGAACTCTCGGTAACTCCCAAAGCTCCACCCGGATCTCCAAATCCCAAACCCCCCCCACGAGGACCGGCTGGCTGGCTGGCTGGCTGGCTGGCAGCCCGGATAGAGGCGCTCGCTGCTTGGCCTCAGAGGGAACACACAACCCCTATACTCTCCAGAGCTCGGGGGAATAACAGGCTAATAATTCATTCAAATGGGGGGCGCCGCTGACAGAAGAACACCCTGAAACGGGGTCCCCTGGTTCTCCAAAAGCCCAGGGGTCAGCGCCCACAGATGGAGGCTGGGTCGAGGGGATGATTCATTCGGGTCCACACAAATTATTCTTCGTGTAATCTGTATCCAAAGTGTCTGCGGTGGCGAAACCTCCCCAAGCCCCTGCAGCTCCAGGTAGGGTTGAGTTAAATACTGGAGTCTAGTTTAGGATCCTGATGAATTGGGCTGTGGTACATTTTGCTCGGTCGTTAACGCGAAAGCCAACTGACAATTAGTTTGGGGCTCGCGGGAATAAAAAATATATATATTTTAATAATGTGGGTCTCCAGAGAAAAAAGTTTGAAAACAACTCTCTTTCTACTCGCCTCTCCAAATTAAAACAATAAATCCCGCACTGAACTGAACTGAAAAGGGGTTTCAGTGACACCTCGGTGCCGCTTGTCCAGGTCACCGATTACCGATTACAAAGTCCGGTCGACCATGACGTCGATTAGTTGGGTCATTATCAACGTTGTAAGGCCCTATAGCCGCTGACACACACGCGCAGACAAGGCTTGAAAAGCAGCAAGAGGGGATGAGATTAGATGGATGTTTCCCCCCAGATTAGGCTCTCCAGTTTACTAATCTGATTAAACACTAGTGAGATTTAGAAACAGTCTGGTTTGTCTTTTTGGCGGAGAAGCCAAGTGAAAGTGGCGGGGCCCCTCGCCTCCTTCTTTCACAGACGAGCTCCTCTCCTCTGTCCTCTTCTCATGGGAAGTAACGGGCGTGTAGCAACATCCTTTTGGGTTCATTTACACCGTCAAAAAAAAACCACCACCACGTTTATTATCCGAAACACAGCGTTTAAAATCCGATGTTTTAGATTGCACACTGTTGCCGTTAGGTTGTCCAATTTTTTCCCCCCACTCTTGTAAAAATGTTGGTCTGTGATATTATATGTCAATAGCCTCTGGAAGCTGGTTTCGGTGTCTCGGTAACAAGTCCTCCTCCTCCCGTACATCCTCCCATCACAGCCCCGGTTTCACAACACAACCTCCGTTTTGTCCGTCCGGTAGCCCGTTCTCGGTTAATTCAGTGCCGCTTTAGTAAAAACGGTTAAATCTCAATAAGGTAAAAAGAGAGAGTAAGGCATGTCCACAATTCGGATGGAGGGAAACAAGAGTTAAATTTCAGGTCGGTTAAAAACGCCGTTAAAAATGCGACAGTGTAACGTGTGAATTAGTTTATCGTCTCGGGGTTGTCTTCAAGACAGGGAGTGAAAAGGGGAGACAATAGGAACCGGGATAGACCGACGGACCGAGACAACCGAGAGGAGCGTCTCTCGCCTGCCATCTGTCAAGTCAACTACGATACTACACAACATGACTTCCGGTCATTTTCTTCAAAATAAATGCCTAAACGAAGAACAACTTTTTAAATTACTACAAGTTGTCTGCAAGGATGCAGTGGAAGGTAGACCCACCTCAACTCAGTTTACTCGCCTTTATAAGCTGAGATAAAGTGACTGGTGTCAAATTGAGGTTATCTAAGGTCATGACCCATTAAAGCAGTGGTTCTCAATCCAGTCCTCAAGGACCTCATGTCCTGCAGGTTTTAGCTCCAGCTCTACTCAGGCACACCTGAACCAATTAAGGTATCATGAAAACGTGAAGCCTCTAATTGGTTCAGGTGTGTCTGAGTAGAGCTGAAGCTAAAACCTGCAGGACATGGGGTACTTGAGGACTGGATTGATAACTACTGCTTTAAAGAAAAAAATACTTTCTTTATATTGGTGCCTGTCTTCCTTTTGATGATCACCAGCTGGAGGTCATAGTTTACCCAGCTTTTTTTTTTACCATGGTCTGGTGTGTTTTTTTGTGTTTAAGTCATCAAAATTAAGCAGTTTCTCATTAGGATATATTGGGCGCCATAACAGGCCTATACTTTAACACTTTTTAGTATTTGTTTTGGATACATGTTTTTGTTGTCCTGTACACCCAAATACCCTTTCATCCACGGTGAAACATTTTAAGCTTTTAGTTTGAAGTCAAAGCGCTGTACTTCCGGTCTTTATCTCGCTACCTCTGGCTGACTTGATGCAGCTGATGTTCCGCTCGGCAGGGGAGCGGCGGGGCTCTTTTCACTGGCAGAGAGAGAGAGAGAGAGAGAGAGAGAGAGAGAGATGGATGAAGCTTAGTTAGTCGGTGTGCAGCTGCTCAAGACCTTGGCCTTCAACCACTATTATAAATGAGATTAGTTCTCTCTCTCTCTCTCTCTCTCTCTCTCTCTCTCTCTCTCTCTCTCTCTCTCTCTCTCTCTCTCTCTCGCTGTCTCTCTCTCTCGCTGTCTCTCTCTCCCTCTCTCTCTCAGTGGGGAGTCAGGGCTGAGTTGAGGAGGATAATCATTTCTCTCTCTTTTTTTTCCATTTAATTGAAGGGTGAAGGGTTTTGTGATGACCATTAAGCCTAAATATTAAAAAAAACAAAAACATTATTAACATTTCTATAGTCTAATAGCTAATAGCTATCCATGCAAGCAATCATTATGAGAGCCGGGTTAACACTTCAAACGGGATGTCAAAATGTCAAAATGACACTTCATTTAGATCAATAGCACGATGTTGTTCCCACAGTTCAGCGAACACACCGCCTTAGCGCCAAAGAATACAACAACATGCAGCAACGCATAAAGCCTTTTAAACAGTTTCTCCTACATTAAAGGTGTCATATCCTGTGTGTGGAAGGTGCGGGGGGGTGGTTGTTTGGGGGCGGGGCAAGTGTCACCCATGCCACGCCTATAAAATGGCCAGCAGTTGAAACAGACACAGAGGTGGAGAGGCTATCGCTGGGCAGCTACACAACATAATGGCCTGCTTTCCCCTCACCATCAATCTCTGTCATAGTCTACCCCTCCCACACACACACACACACACACACACAAAGAAACAGGCATGCTCGCACAAACAAATACACATGCAAAATTATGCATGAATGCGCACACACACACACACACACACGGTGACAGGGTTTAATTATGTTGCTAATCTTGAGTGACAGTGCCATGTATAATGCCTGATTCCCTGGGGCAACGTGTCATAGCATCCATCTATCCATCCATCCATCCATCCATCCATCCACAAATGTTTTTCTCCATTTCTCCTTTTTCTTCACCATCCCTCCATCTCTCATTTCATCTGTCTGTCGCCACACCTCTTCTTTCTATCCTCTCCTCTTCCTTTTTAATAGTCTCTCTAACATTCTGCCATTCCTATTCTCACTCTCCCATCCATCCATCCATTCATCCATCCATCCATCCATCCATCCATCCATCCATCCATCCGTCCATCCATCCATCCATCCATCTTTCAGTTTGCTGTCACCTCACCGAGATAGAGAGAGAGAGAGAGCAGTACTACTC
>JAXDDW010000043.1:3205000-3216613 GCA_034670385.1 Hoplostethus mediterraneus | reverse complement strand
AGCGGGTGTATGGTAAAGGGTTGTCCCGTCTGCTCTTGGTCTCGCTCGGAGCCTCGCAAAAAACGACAAAGCATTTAACGCGTCGACTATCGCTAACTGATGAAGTGGCGGTGAGTCATTTCCTGATGCTCATCGATGACGTCTGAGCTGTCTTAATACGCTCAAGGGTAGTTATCTGTTGTATGTTATATGTACATCACAATAAAACACACTTATATATGAAATGAATAGGATCTAATTAGGATCCTTTAAATAAAACAGGACATACAAAGAATTAAGAATTATATTCCAAAAGGAGATAAAAGGAACTAAAATAAATCTACAATTAATAAAGGACAGTAGGAAATTTAAGTCCTTGGCCATGGAGAGTCCATCTTATTTTCCCTATTTATATATATATATATATTTATTTTTTTTCCCCCCCACATATATATGTAGATATGTTTTTTTTTTCATATATACATGTGTGTTTTTCTACCACAGCTGTGGAAGACCATTGAATAACAACAACAACAACAACCTCATCCATATCAGCGCTGCAACCTGCCTCGCTCTGCTCGTCTCTCTCAAGGTTAGGGCTCGTAGGGGAGGAGAGGGATCAGGTTGCACTAATGCATCACGGCTGCTGGAGGATGCACGCGCACACGCGCGCACACACACACACACACACACACACACACACACACACACACACCCCTGTGAACCGATACCCTCTCACAGGTCTAAAGCTCGGCCGTGGCCCCGTGTTATTGTGTCCTTGCAACCTGCTAGCAACCTGCTAGCAACCTGCTAGCAACCTGCTCTCGGGGCAAACCGCTTGCCTGCTCTCAGACTGAAACCACAGACCGTGAGGTGAACGTGGTGTCGTGGTGCGGGACGTTTTCATGTCGTGTGTGTGTGTGTGTGTGTGTGTGTGTGCGCTGTGGATGCTACACGCTGCTGAATATGATGATGAGGACGTCAAACCGACTCCGTCTACGATCCGACCTTCCTCTTCCCCATCCCCGCCGTCCCTCGCGTGTTTGATGGCGCTGCGGCGTCCTCGTGTTTACCGCCGATGCGACTCTGGTCGTTACTCAGCGTCGACACGCCATCGGTCAGACCGCGTGTCTTGATGAAGACCTTCCTCGTCTAGACGTCAGGTGAAGACCTTCCTCGTCTAGACGTCAGGTGAAGACCTTCCTCGTGTAGACGTCAGGTTCACCTCCACGCGCTCCGAGAGGCTGGCGTCGGATCGGCAGACCGAGCATTGACCTCTCGTGGAAAAGTGCAAAGGGGTCATTTTGTTTCTCTCTCTCTCTCTCTCTCTCTCTCACACACACACACACACACACACACACACACACACACACACACACACACACACACACACACACACTCATCGCTGTAGTGAGAGGGCCTTATTGTGTGAGGCAGAGGAAATGCAGACGAGGACAGGCCTTCCATTGATCCACGGTATAGACTCCTCTCCTCCTCTCGCCTCCTCTCTCTCGCTGCTATGCCATACCTCCTCTCTTCCTCTATACCTCCACCTCTCTCTCTCTCTCTCTCTCTCTCTCTCTCTCTCGCTGTTATCTCCACTCCTCTCGCTATATTTCCTCGTCTCTCTCTCTCTGAATCTCCCAGCCTCCTCCTCTATATTCTCCCTTTCCCTCTCCGGGCTATTTCCGTTACTCCTCCTCTCTCTCTCTCCATATCTCTGGTATTGCCTCTCTCTCTCTCTCTCTCTCTCTCTCTCTTCTGCCTGTCTGTCTGCCAAGCCTCATCCCTCTCTCCTCCATTCTCTCTCTCTGTGTCCCACCATCCCTCTAGACTTTTCACTTCATCACAGAAATTTAGTTGGAAACAGGAAACTAAACAGGGGGGAAGAGATGTGGAGGAAGGAGGAAAAATAGAGGTAAAGAGCAAAAGGATGGAAGTAAGCAGGAAGGGAAGGAAAGAAGATAGGACAGTTAGGACAGAATGGAAAGGGAGGAAAACAAGGAAGGGGAGAGAGAAAGGTAGGAGTGAATGAAGAAAGGTAGGAAGGAAGATGGAGATGGATGTAAATAATGAAATGACTAAAGAAGGGAAGGAAGGAAGGAAGGAAGGAAGGCAGTGAAAGTTATTCTGTATGTTAAAGGTGTTGGAGCTCGGCCAGCTGAAGCAGGCGTGGAGCTGAACAGGAGGAAGTGATTTAGTGGACACACACACACACACACGTGCGCACACACACACACACACACACACACACACACACACACACACACACACACACACACACACACACACAGGGACGGGGCGGCCAGTTTGAGTGGCGTCTGAAGAAGCCCTCCTCACATTTCTCCCCCTGTGCACCTCCCTCCCTCTCTGCTTCACTCCTTTTGCCTCCTTCTCTCCCTCCTCCACTCCTTCACTCCCTTCATCCTTCCTTGCTCCCTCCCTCCCTCCCTCCTCTCTCCTTCCCCTTTGCCCCCCTCCTTTCCTGCTGGACAAGCTTTTATATGAGCCATGTGGAGCTCCCTAATGACACATGGACCAGTGAGTGTGTGTGTGAGTGTGTGTGAGTGTGTGTGTGTGTGTGTGTGTGTGTGTGTGTGTGTGTGTGTGTGTGTGTGTGTGAATGTTGAAGGTGCTGACATGTGTATGTGTGTTTGTGTGTCTGCGTATGTTTGTAGCTGTGTGTGTGCATGTGTCTGTGTGTTTGAAGTGCTGACGTGTGTGTGTGTGTGTGTAGTGTGTGTGTGTGTGTGTGTGTGTGTAGTGTGTGTGTGTGTGTGTGTGTAGTGTGTGTGTGATGGAGGTGCTGACATGTCTGATCGCGGTGAGGTTCTTCTACTGAAGTCGTGCCGACGGCCTCTTAGCTTTGAAGAGTCCAGAGGAGAGGAGGAGGAGGAGGGCAGGGGAGGAAGAGGAGGAGGGAGAAAAGGAGAGGAGAGCAGGACAGAGGAGAGAAGAAGGAAGAGGAGAGGAAAGAAATGATGGAGAAGAGAAAGACTATTTATCTATCTATCTGTCTGTCTGTCTGTCTGTTTGTCTGTAGTAGAAACAACATAAAGACTGTAGGTGGAGAGAAGAACTGGAAAAGACGAGAGGAATGGAAGGATGAGAAACAAGAGAGAGAGAGAGAGAGAGAGAGAGAGCGGCTGAGGAATGGAGACAGGGGAGGAGGAAGGAGGGAGGAGGGGGGGAGTGAAGAGGGGAGGAGAAGAGGAGGGCAGGCCGGTAGACTCAAGGTGCCAGACGTCTCGAGTTACAACCTTTCTGGCCGAGAGAGAGAGAGAGAGAGAGAGAGAGAGAGAGAGAGAGAGAGAGAGAGAGAGAGAGAGAGAGAGAGAGAGAGAGAGAGAGAGAGAGAGAGAGAGAGAGAGAGAGAGAGAGAGAGAGAGAGAGAGAGAGAGAGAGTGAGAGAGAGAGTGAAATGACCCTTCTTAGAAGCTGACAGGTGTAGGAGTGTTCCTGAGGACTCTCTCCCTGCAGGAGTGTCTCAGAGTGACTCTCCTCTTCACACCGACGGCGTATTGAAATGTTTAACTGTCTCCTTCAACACGAGGCTCCCGCTGCTCCGGGATCCTTCGGGGGAATCTGGTGCACTAGGGGTGGGCCATAAGACTAAAAATCAATATTGTGATTATTTCAAACTTTTACCTCGATTACCATTAATGAACGATTATTTTATTTGTTTTGTTTTATTTTGAAATATACTGGATGCTCTATGCTGTTCCTGTGTCTGACTTACTGGACGGGGCGGAGGGACGTGACTGAATACCACGTAGTATTTTTTAAGGGGACAGTTCATGAACGCAGTATTGGGGAAAGTATTTGGCCCATTCATTCACAGGAAAGTGATGTTACGTCTGATGCGCACACACACACACACACACACACACACACACACACACACACACACTGGTTGCTTTGCTAACTGGCGCTTCTAGACGTTCCTTGTTCTTGTAGCCTAAATAACAATCGAAATCAATTTCGAAAAAAATATTTTGAAAATTTGCCACGATTACATTATTAAAATCGCGATTACGATTATAAACACGATCATCGCTCACCTCTTTGGTGTTCTGCAGAGGCTTGAGGATTTCCTCTCTTGAACCCTGATGGGCGTCACTGCACAAGCAGCGGGAGGAAACGGAGGTGGAAACTGTTCATGAGCATTGATATTTAGTTTGGCATTTAATAAAACATCTTTAATTGAATTGTTTAGAAAAAGGAACTCTTGCAAACCAGATGAGTTGTCGTCTGTTATAATACACCAGGAGACATTAGGCTTTCTACTGCCTGACCTGTGGCTCTGTCTCTGTTTGATTCATTACGCCAAAGATATTTTCTCACATCCAAATCGATTCACTGAGGTTTTGAAAAAAGGGCCGAAGAGTCAGATAATCAATGACCCTCCTTTTGACGTTTTATGTGTTTTTAGGCTGCAAAAACCTTTTTCATCTCTGATTTGTTTTTGCTCAGCTGATCCAAAAAATTGGCCAAATCCTGAAAGATCAAAGGTAGTTCATGAATCAAACACGATGCCAAATGTCTGCAGACCTGTCTCGTTTTCATGGAATCATCTGTCATGCAACATGTTGAGTGCATCTCTTGAGAAATGAGATTCACGTTAAAGCAAAACAGGAAGAGATCTATCTGGAAGCTATTGCGCAACAACTCACGATATCTAAAGTAGAAGATCATTTTATTTTTTCTTCCTCTCCTCCTCTCTCTTCCCTTCTTTCTCTCCCTTTTCCATTTTGTCCTCTTTTTCCTTCTACTCTCATTATCTTTGGTAGAGGGCTATATATATATGTGTGTGTGTGTGTGTGTGTGTGTGAGTGTCTGTGTGTGTGTGTGTGTGTGTCTGAGGTTTGCAGCTGAAGTTCAGTGTTTCCAGACATTAATTACCTAAGTGCTGCTCCACGTACACACAGTCTGAACATTGGTGAAGTCTTTTGAACTCATTATTCTGGTCACACACACACACACACACACACACACACACACACACACACACACACACACACACAAATATCATAATTCATATTTTATAGGATTCCTGTGTTATTCAATGTGACCAGTCATGCAAATAGATGCACTGGAACAAAGTCATACAAACCTTCTGTTGTGTTTCTGTTTCTGTCTCTACCTGCAATATGGCTTTAGTATTACTGTAGTAATATTAGCAGTATTACAGTAGTAGTAGTAGCACTTGTAGTAGCAGTAATATTAGTAATTGGAGTAATAGTTGCAGTAAGAATAGTAGTAGTTGTTGTTTTAGTAGTAATATTAGTAGTAGTAGCATTAGTAGAAGTAGTAGTAATATTAGTAATGTTACCAGAAGTAGTAGTAGGAATAGTAGTAAGTGTAGTAAAGTACAGTTGTAGTAAGAAGTAGTAGTAGTAGTTATTCTTGTTTTGGTAGTAACATTAGCAATATTACCAGTAGTTGTAGTAGTCGTATCAGTTGTAGTAAGAAAAGTAGGAGTAGTAGTATTAGAGGTAGTAGTAGTAGTATTCTTACAATGTGAGAACTACCTGGTAAAGAATACAAGCTACCAGTCCTTGATGCAGTACAGGAAGTGTAACCGTTGAGTTGTAACAACTAGCGTGTCTGTCTGTGTGACTGTACATGCTCATGTCAGTGCACGCAGGTGTGTCTGTGTCCTTGAACGCATGTGCACACAAAGAGACGAGGCCTGCAGAATGAGGTCCTGCAGTATGTGCACACGGGGAGGCTACGTGGCTTTATTGACTTCAAGGATGATGACAAATAACATTAATGGATGCTCAAGGGCTGCAGTGTTGCTTGGCCATTATATACCGAGTACAGAGGTCATGTGTGTGCAGCCTCTCCTCCCCTGCCTCCCATAATGCAGTGATATTAACTACAGGTAGACATGGCTGAACTAGGGATGTTAATGTGGTACTCACTTGTATATTCTCATCCATATCTGATAGTTTTGCTTTCCTGTTGTGATGACGACCGTGTTGTCTTTTTACGTACACATTTGTCCGTCTCTGCTTCCAATAGAAAACCAGTAAAATGGTAAAAAAGAGTGACTTTGTAAAGCTGAAAGTACCACCAGTACTACCACATGGGTCCTTTTCATCCATCATGGTTAAATGTGATGAAAAGCTGCAGAATGAAGCCTGACAATAAGGTCTAATTGTGCCTATGAATTATATATATTTTACTCGTGACACCCAGTTAAAGTGCAGGGGTGTCATTTGTGGCGTGGGGGTCTGTGACATGACGTGTAACGAGGTCTAATCGTGATGAACGTGCTGCACAACGAGGTCTGACAATGAAGGCTAATCAAAATAGACCCTCATCAAATGAGGTCTGACAATACAGTCCATCACAACAGAGTGAGGCGCGGGGTCGTTGATTTGACAGGGCTTGTACTGGCTCTTCTGGATTTGAAGAGATTTGTTTCGCACGTCAAAATAAACGCTCCACGATCTGAAAAATGTGACAGCTGCTCTTACAAATGATTGATGGGAGAAAATTAAAACAAATGACGGTACTTTTTGCGTGTCCTTGGTTGAAAAATGATTTTTCATTCTTCATATTGAGAGACACTTACACTGCATTAAAGAGTGGTCCAAATAGGTTCAAATTCACTTTGCTAACTTACTTTATTGTCTTCAGTGAGTTTTTTTTGAGTCATTAGAACAACTACGACTACAACTTTGACCCAGCTAGTTTGTACTATTTCAGTCAACTTGAAATTTTAGGAAACTTCAGTTTTTAAGTTGAAGTACCTTAATACTTTTGGCGGTGCACAGAGAATACACAGAGAAAGTTAAAGTGTGTCCTGCAGTGTTACATATTATATATACATACATACATATATATATATACATATACATTTTCATGAGGGAGGTTTTAACACAAATGCATTCAACGACCTGCTGAAAGTGAAGTGGATCCTCTTGATGAAAAAGCAGATTCTGTAGGAAGGGAAATAGTGAAGCAAAGGCCTTGGAGAGATTCAATTAGTCTGGTCTGGTTTTATTCCGTTCGTGCCAAAGTGGGAGTCAAAACACGTCGATAGGTTTGCTCATCTTTGCACTTTATCTGAAAAAAAAAAGGAAAAATCTTCTGCAAAACAAATGATGGAACTGAATGGTTTCACACACACACACACACACACACACACACACACACACACACGTATATGCAGTTCTTTGTCTTTCTCAAACAGCTTTCTAGAGGCAGCTCTTAACAGTCAGCATATGAGTGTGTGTGTGTGTGTGTGTGTGTGTGTGTGTGTGGTGAATGATGTATCACTCAATGCTGAATGTACAGGTGACACTAAAGTCTGAACAGCTTGAGGAAACTCGCTCAGTGGAGCTGCACTACCTCTGATGATCCCCATCTCTCCAATGAAACAGCTTCTGAGACTGAGTAGAGTATTAGTATAGTAGAGACTATTGAGACCTCCTGCACATTTGTATTACTTTTTATATGAAAGCACTTTGGGTATGAAAAAGCTTTTTCATGACTTTTTATCTCTTTATCTTTTACATTTCACTGACATGAAGGGTTATACCTGTTAGCGTTTTAACTCTGAATGCCTGAATCCCCAGCCCGCAAAACAAATGTGCCTTCACGTACTAATAAAGAAACCTTGACCCTTGACCCTTGACCCTTGGCTCCGAGAGGCTTTCTGTGGCTCTTCAGGTGATACCGCGTTCACAACACCTGAACGTCATCACAGCTATCTGTCACCTTCATACCGATTCATCCCCCATGTCAACTCTCATTAGGTCTTCATAGCATTCATGCCACTTGTGACTTGCGGAACAGCATGTCAATGTATGGAGTGAAAATTGCAAAATAAAAGCCCCCGGCCAACCATATATTTTACAAGAACTGACATAATAGAGAGGGACGTATTGGAAGCAGCGGTCCCGATATGTTGTTGAGGAAATGATTTGGGAGTTGACCCTGGCACTGGTCAGCCCCACTTGGCCCTGTTGCAGACAAGCGTCCCACAACTTGGTACAGGAAGCGTTTGACAGCGTGGCTAGTTAAGAGTGATTGATGCCCTCAGCTCTCTCAGCTGTTAAAGAGAGACGAGGGGGAACAAGTGATGCAAATCGGATTGGAAGCTGCCTGCTGGCATCTGACGGCAGGAATGGTGATTAAAAACACATTATGACAAAGACAACATCTGGCGGTACATTGGGAGCGTTAGCGTTGTTAGCTGCACAGTAGCATAGCGCTACATTAGCCGGCAGAGTGAGCACGGAGGATTGAAAGGTGTGCAGACATGGAGTTTACGCTCCAGAAGATGAAAAACTGAATTAGTTGAGGAGGCAAGCAGACATGCTGGAGTCAGGGATTTAGACTGCATGACGATGCTTTGGGCAACACGTCACTATATATGTGGAGGTTTTTCATTTTTCATTGGATTTTCCTTTTAAAAGTGAAAATTGATTGAAAAAACGTTTCTGCAACAGCAATTGAGAGTCAGTGGGTTAAGAGTCTGCAGATGAAGCGTGGTCCTGCTCCATGCTCCGGCAATACTTTCAGCATTTGTATTGCTATTCTGGATACAAGGCTTTAGTATTGCTGAGGAGTGAATCTAACTGTGCCAGTATAGATGCATGCAGGCCATCTGGGTCTTTACAGGGAACAGCCAAGCTATTAGCAGTGCTACCAGTCTCTCCTAATGCCTTTTATCATTACAAAGGTATTAATTATTGGCAATTCTGTTGACAGCAGAGAGCCAAATAGTTAACACTATGACAGCCCAACCCAAATACAAAACAGACCAAATACAACCGTAATGACTGCAAAATCCATTGGTAAGCATTTTTAAAGAATGATCCACAGAAAAACTTTTCCATTTTTAAGATTCCTCATATTTCCAAAAAGTAAATTAGTCAGAAACATGTTTGTTTATTTTCCATTTACACCCACCCATACATCTTCTACATTTCATGATTGATTATCAATGGTTTGCTTTGCTGCCAGTGTAAAAGTGCCAGCTGTCAATTGCATAAAAAAACAGCAAATCAGGATCCCGTTTCTGCAGGATGCCTCTTTTATCTGACGGAGTCCAAAACATAAGGAAATAAACGATGACAAATGAAGGCAATTTTCTCTGATGATAGACAACAAAACGCAACATCTGTTGCGGCGCTGTTAGCTTAATGTGGCGTCATCCTGGCGAAGCACGCGTGGAGGATTGTCAGAACGAGCTTCACTCAAGGTCAGCTCATGTGTTGTCAAGGTTACCCGACTCCCTGCCTCCCGAGGATGGATGACAACGGCACTTCTGATTGTTCAGGCAAACATGGTGAACATGTTATTTCTGCAGTTTGATGACTTCCAAGATGATGTATGTGGGCGTGTGTGTTATGAGTTGATGTTTAAACCATGCATCGGTGGTGACAGTCGGGCCAATATCACCCCGAGAACATCAAAGGTTTTCTGAAGCTTCGATCCATAACTACTAGCAGAGACATTAAGAGAGAGAGAGAGAGAGAGATGCTGATGGATGGATACAGAAGGAGAGACAGAAACAGAAACCCGAGCCTCTTTATGTGAACGCTCTGGCAATATCCTTGATTTAGAGCACCCGACACCGCTGCGCTCACAGTAACTAATGGCCTCCTCTCCGCACAAGATGCAGGTGATTGGGATTCTTGGCCCCGAGGTGCTGGGGTCGGCATTACCAACCTTCTCCTACCATGTGTCATCGTCAGTAGCGGCGTGTCGCCCACGTATGTTAGCTCCCGTCTTATTTCCCGCTCTCGCAGCACCTGTAAATACAACGTCTCTTTTTCCCGCTGTTTCTATTCCTGCTAACAAGACAAAGTGCCTCGACACCCTCGGTGAGCGCCTTGCAGATATCGAGAGCTGGATGTCGCGATAGTTTCTTCAACTCGGTGAATCTGAAATTGATTTTTTTTGGGTCCCATCAACTTAATCCACAATCCACCTAGTCTTTGAATGTGAAGCCAGTGGCCAGAAATGTGTTTTTCTGACAGTAGACTCTTAATTGAACCAGGAGTGATTGTGTGTTGAGCCTCCCTGATAGTTGTTGGCAGTAGAGGGCAGGGTGGTTTAGTGGTTAGTGGACACTGTAACAAATAGATTACAAGTTTGATCCCCACTAAGAGCCTTCTTGAAGTGTCCTTGAACGTGACGCTGACCCCGCGTTCACGCTACGAGCAACTTGGTTGATGGATCTCTCTTCTGATCTACTGCAGGCAGTGTGATCTACGAGCTACAAAGTTTCCAACAGTCAAACCATGTACTTTTTTTGCATTGGAATTGTATGAGTTAACATAGCTAGCTAGCAAGCGCTAATCAAGTAGCATTTTTACTCACCGACAATGGATGCAACTGTTCCCCAAGCATTGACTTTGAGATGGTGAGAGGAATCACATTCGTAGGGAAACAAGGAACTGCCGAAACCCGATTGGCTGTTGATGGCCGATGAAACCCGATTGGCTGTTGATGGCCGATGAAACCCGATTGGCTGTTGATGGCCGACGACCGCAGGCAAGGTCAGGCATGGCCAACGTTACTCGACAAGCTTGTTGACGGTCCGCTAACAGGAACGACTGGGTTTCCTGGTCATTCAGCTCCATAGTAACTGACTAGACATCTTTATTTGTGTTGCTCCTGCCTGATCAGTCATCATAAGTCCGGATAACATGTCGGCTAAAACATGAACATTTTTCTGCAAAACAAACAAGAGTTTAATTGCACGTCACTGAATTAGATAAAATGACATGATGAATAGCGAGCTGGAGTGGAAGTTCACGTAGCGGAATAGACAGGTGGGAACCAGTCGGGCGGGGATGATGTCGACTCCCTCTGAGACAAACGCAGGAAAACCTTTTGACTGTATCAAAGGATTCACTCCTTGAAAGGAAATGTAATTACGAGCCCGTTGTATACTTTCAGACATCACACACAGTCAACACACACACTCAACGCAACTGTGTGATGCTGCACAGAATTAGCCAGACTTCAAACCATCCCACTATTGAAGTAGCATTTCATCCTTATTACATCTAAACTCTTTAAATGAAAAGAAAAAAAACAGCGAAGGCTTCCAACGTTGCGATTTCGTCGATGAAAAACGAAATTGAAGTTATTTTATTTATTTGAGCAACACACCCGAAGATAAACTTTCTTATCTGAGAGAGATTCGACCGCAGTGGTTCAAGGACTTGTTGGAAGTTTTCGGCCACCGGAGAACCGATCTTCTGACGCAACACTCAGAAACACTTGAACCAGACCTGTGGACGCACAAGCAGCATGGGCAGGGTGAAACACCAGGGGACGCATCCGACTCTGAAAGTTGATTCATAATTGATATTACATTTTACAACCGATAATTTAGAGAAGGAATCCAACTGTGTGTGTGTGTGTGTTGAGATTCGCTGCAGCGCTGGTCAGAAATACCAATAGTGTGTTGATGTTGAAGTCTACAGTGTTGATGTTCTTCAGCGTTCCTCCTGAGTGGACTGACTCAAATGCTCTCGCCCATTAAAGGGGAAGTCCGGTATTTTTAAACCTCCTCTATTTGTAGAAATTTGTCATTTATACCGCAAAATAGGTACAAAATGTTTTGGAGTTGCTCCGGTAGATCGCCTCAGTCGGCAGTCA
>JAXDDW010000043.1:3185000-3202500 GCA_034670385.1 Hoplostethus mediterraneus | reverse complement strand
GAGCGTGGAGGTGTCCGACCGGGATCACCGCCACCGGGATCCAAGAGGCTGCAGTCGAGGTCGCTGATCGGTTCCCCCTTTGTCCGAAATCGGCTTTTCGGTGACGTTCGGGGGGGTTTCGGGGGGTGGATACGACTTCCTGTGGGCGTGTTTTATGGGCGTGGCTCAGGAATGTCGTAGCAACAACAATAATGGAGGAACAGAGTAAGAAAGTTCTCCTCCTCCTTCGCCGTTTGCTTCATGGATGCCGGTCGCCTCAGCCTCAGGGGGGAGGTGTTGTTTTTTTGGGGAACTTGGACCAACTGAGGGAAATGAGGAGGGCGGGGCTAACGATGCACTTCTCAACGTGCATGTTGTAGCTCAACCGTGTGACCCTGGCTTGGATGCAGCGGGGGTGACAGTGGGTATGTCGCTGTCGCATCTCCACCAGGCTCACCGGTTAGGTTCTGGCTCTCAGGAACCTCCCTGCCTGCTCGGCATCCATCTGCCCTCCACCTACGCTACGCTGCTCCACACTGACCCCTTCACCCTCAACGTCACGACGGATCATTTTCAACCTCGGCATCATCGGTCACAGTAATAACTTCATTCAGGCAAGCGGCCGCCCCGCCCCTGACTGCTCCATTACAGGGGAGACCCTGGCCCCAGGTGACCCCAGGCATCCTGTTAATGGCTGATATGGATGCACCGTGTCCCAGTAACTCACACAGGCAAACCTTCTAGTCGATGTCGGGGGGTCGGCCTGTCATTTGTGTTCATGATGAATACAGCATGTCCTGTATTCTGGTTCTGATATTGATTTTTTATTCTACCTTCCCATGCTTGCTGCAGGCAGCATGGCATCATTGACTTTGCATCATGATGTGGTTGTGTGTGTGTGTGTGTGTGTGTGTGTGTATGGCCATGAGCGTTAAAGAGCTCAGTCTTTCACAATACCGACAGTGTTTGTAATATTTTACAGTCATTAGCTTGCCTGTTTATGGAGAACGTCCAATAAATCACCCCGAAAGCAAAACCAAACACAAGTGTGTTTATCAACAGCGGAAAGATTTTTCATCTGTTGCATTTTCAGCTGCGAACGCGTTAGCGAGAGGTTGAGGGGTTGAGGGGTTGAGGGGTTGAGGGGTTGAGTCACGGCCGGTCGAGCTCGATGGCGAAAAGGTCGTGTGAACTCCAAAAAAGATTTTCTTCTTCTATTTTGTAACGTTTTACATGTTGTTGAAAAACTGTTTTTTGCTGTATTTTTTAGCAGAACTCACAGAAACCCTGGAGGTGTTTTCTGTTGGGCTGCTCTCAGATCAGATCACATCAGAATCAGATTGGCTGCAATAGTACCACAGCAGGAATCTGACCAGGCTAGTTAAGATTTTTGGCCTGGTAAGAAACAACGTGATCATACTGAAACTACGACCTCACACACTTTGTTATTCTAGTGAAGCACAAATCCACAAGAGCAACAACAAAATGATGTTTGAGTTTTTATGGTGACATCGGTGCAGAGACCGAACCCAATGAAGCTGACACACCTAGCAGGCTCAATGCATTTAACACATTGATGACATTTAACTGAGTACAACTAATTTATCACTAATAAATAAAGTTTTGTTCAATAGATCAATCACCTGCTCTTGTTTTATAGCACAAAACAAATGATACTTTACTTTTTAAAAGATGGTAGGCAACAATAAAGATGAGATCCTCTGTAAAGTAGAAAAACTGAATTATCCATTTCAGGATTTTCTTTCCCCAGAATTGATAAATATAATTTTAGAACGAAACCTTTAAAAAACACATTTAGTATCTACTACAGTACTGTGCAAAAGTCTCAGGCACTCTAGATTGTTTTATATAAATTTGGTTTTAGATGTTTATTTGTTTGTTTTCTGCATCAGTGTTTTACTTTCCTGCTCTTTAAATGTTTTGATATTTAGAAACTTTTCATTTTTGCTTATGGATTTTTTCCCCATGTGCCTGAAGACTTCTGCACAGTCCTGTAGATTCTTTTTAAGTATTTTATTTATAAATTTTCAATTTTCAGTTAACAAACAAGGGACACAATTACAAAAAGAGAAAAGAAATCACCCGCCTCCCCCCCTCCCTCCCCCCTTTAGGAAATAAAACAGACAAAAGACAACAACAACAACAACAACAACAACAGAACTACCTGCTCTCATAGGACACAGGAAAACTATGAAAAGCAACACAATCAGCAGCAGATATTGAGTGGACGATTACAATATGTTTTGCTGACTTGAGAGGAAAAGATAAAACAGATAAATATACGATGCATACACATAATAGAGTATGGTAGACACACATATGCACATATATACATACACACAATGATATTCAGGATCATGGTTGCCACATTGTATCATTGTTGCAGATTTGAGAGCAACATTGTATCAGATCTTCTCCATGTGCAGCAGATTGGTGCTTTCAGCTAGCCAGGTTTTAAACACAGGAACATCTTCACCTTTCCAAAGGGTTAGCATATTCCTGTTTGCAACAATATGCCATATTGTATCGTCTTTTGTTCCAAACGGGACAGAATTAACAGATGTCTGGTTTCGCCCAACATGGCAGTATACGAATATATATAATATACTTCTATAAAAACATCTGACCGGAACTCGCTTCGTTTGGGGCAAGACCAAAAGAGGTGATTTACATTTCGAGCAGTCCCGTAGATCCAAAGTGATGTGGCGTACGGTTTGGTCCGGGTCTCTTCGCCCAACCCGCCGTCTCCGGGTTTGAGCTCCCGGCGAAGGCAGCGGGCGCCGGTCCAACCCGAGCCTCTCATGTGGGAAGTTAAACTTGTACGAGTCAGCCAAAGGTGAAGTCCAGCCCTGCCAAGGGAGATTTTCAGCTTACAAGGTCTCAGGCAAGATTCACAAAGGGTGTGTAGAGAGAGAGAGAGAGAGAGTGGATCTATGTGTGTGTGTGTGTGTGTGTGTGGTATTAATGTGTGTTTGTGTGATGGTTAGATATATGAGGCTACAGGAAACAGCCTTTTTTCCGTGTTTATCCAACGTGCAGAGACAACAGCGAGAGCACAGGGCCATGTGTTGACATTTAAAGATGAAATGCGCCTTCACACACCGAGGTTCCACCAAACACATCACTGAATAAACTTCAGGAAACTTTTTTTTTATTTTTTATTTTTATATTCCTGAAAAGTCGAGTCTCTGGAGGAGAAGCATCCATAAGGCGGCAGAGAGACAGTGAGACAGTGATAGAGTAGAGAGAGGGAGAGAGAGAGAACAGAGGGCGAGGGAGGTGGAGAGAGAGAGAGAGTCGGAAGACAGAACAAAGGATGGGGGCGATGATAAGCGAGAGGGCAGAGGAGGAGGAGGAGGAGGATGTGGCGAGGGGAAAGGTGTCCCCGCCTCTCTTGGCGCCGCTCTCCGGCTTCCTGACTAATCCGACAAAAGCCGCCATGAAATCATCCTCATCATCCTCATCATCCTCATCATCCTCGCTGCTGCCCGCCGCCCGGCCGCTGTAACGGAGAGAATAACGGAAGAGCAGGGCCGCTAATCCACCGCTCGGCCCGCAGGCTCGGGGGATTCGGGACTAACTCCTATTACTTACCATGAAGGAGGAGGAGGAGGAGGAGGAGGAGGAGGAGGAGGAATGATTCTCCGTGTCTCCTCGCTCACCTCCTTTCAATCAGTCAAGCTCTCACTTTCTCTCCCATGACACGGCAATTTGTTCGACTCTTTCACAGTCGATGCAACCTGGTTCCCTCCATCCCTCCCTCCCTCTCCTCTGTGTGTCTTTCTAATTCCTCCCTTGGTCTCTCTATTTGTCTCTTCGCCTCTCTCTCTCTCTCTCTCTCTCTCTCTCTCTCTCTCTCTCTCTCTCTCTCTCTCAGGCTTTGTTAATATGCCTCTATCTCGTATCTCGAAAGCCAACTCAGCTCCCCGAGCGAAGCTGTGAACTCCCCGAAAGAGCTCCAGAGCCGTTAGCAACCTAGCCGTGGTTCGGTTTGGTAAGAGGTTGATTCCTCGGAATACAGAAACAAACAAGGTATTAGATTATTTATTTTGTTTGATATTTTTTGTGCAAGCTCTGCGTTATGAGATGGTCTACACTGGAGATAACGTGCAGCAGTGGTCTGAGTCAGACGCGAACCAACGTTATCGGCAAATGTGATGATAATACCCGCCCCCCCCCCCCCCCCCGCTGTACTCCTGTCCCTGCAGCAGACACCCAAACATAAAGAGGAGGATGTCCTATAATAATAGCAGCCAAGTCTAAATCTCAAGACAAATACCACAAATGGTCAGATAACTATTTGATAACTAGTAGGTTGAGTGTAGAGTTACTATATACTATTACACTATTGTTAACACTATATATATTTTATTCAGATAGGTATATGTGTTAAAGATGTGTCTTTATGCTGATGACATGCTGCTGTCGTGTACAGTACTGTGCAAAAGTCTCAGGTAAATGTAAAAACAAAACAAAACTGAAGTTTCTAAATATCAAAATATTTATTACAAAGAGCAGTAATGTAAAACTGATGCAGAAAAAAACATCTAAGACCAAATTCATTTAAAAAAATCGACGACCTAAGATGTTTGCACTGTACTGCATGAGCAGACATGCTGATGGCCTAACATGAGATTGAAATCAGACCCACCTTCATGCTGAAGAAGAACCCGATCAGCCCGTCTGTCTACATGCTGGTCTCAGATTGAAGCTGTTAAGGCAGCGAGCAGAAAGAGATTGAAGCTGTCACTTTGACCCGCCGCAATATTGTCAGTCAGGAGGGAGGGCTCCCAGCGTTGAGTGACAGGGGGGAACCAGCAGCGGCGGTTGTTAGCGCGGAGAACCGATCTGTCTGATCTCACGTCGACGTTGTAAGTCACAACTCAATGCTGCAGCTTCCAAAGTGCCACATGCTGAAAGGCCCAGACGCACCGAGCCGAACTAGCGGTGACCAGGGACGACTGTCAGATCGGGGGTGGGCGATACGACTTCAAATCAATATCACAATTATTTCAAACTTTTACCTCGGTTACGATTAATGAACGATTATTTTATTTGTTTTATTTTGAAAATTGACCGGATGCTCTATGCCGTTCCTGTGTCTGACTTTTTTAGAAGAAGGACTTTATTTACAACATTGAACACATGCAGGGGGGGAAGTGGCCGCACAACACACACACACACACACGCATTTTTTTTTTAGAGTGTCCAAGACTTCCTGCCCGGCTTGACACATTCGCTCGCGGCTCGCAAAAAAAACGACCGGTCCAAACCTGTCTGAACACGGCGTTACTGGACGGGGCGGAGGGACGTGACTGAATACCACGTAGTATTTTTTAAGGGGACAGTTCATGAACGCAGTATTGGGGAAAGTATTTGGCCCATTCATTCACGGGAAAGTGATGTTACGTCTGATGCGCACGCACACACACACACACACACACACACACACACACTGGTTGCTTTGCTAACTGGCGCTTCTAGACGTTCCTCGTTCTTGTAGCCTACTATGATATGATATGTCTGGTAAGCCCGTTTGTCTGTCCGTCTGTCCACCGGTCCCACCTACTCGTTGAATGCACCACACGCCACCGTCCGTACTGTAGCTAGCTGTATGTTTTTCCTCATGATGTAATGCTAGCTTCTATGCTACGCCACCAGGCCTTCAGAGGCTAATTGACCTTGCAGCAGTGAGAGTGTGTTGATCAGAACATATTGAGAGCTAGCATCCTGCAGCTCATTATTATCAGCCATCTGCTGAACGCGTACACTCTGCAACCGCCACGCTTAGACGCTGTCGCTCGGTCTGCCTCTGTTTCCGTCTGTCTATCCTCTCCGTCTGTCTGTCTGTCTGTCTGTCTGTCTGTCCATCTGTTTGTCTGACTGTTTCCGTCTTTCTAGCTTCTATTCCCATCCTCAGTTTTGACCCAACATCCCCCGAAGGGATCATTAAAGTTTCATATGATCTAATTCTGTTTCTGTCTCAGTTTCTGTCCCCTTTTCTCTGTCTCTCTGACTGTCTGCCTGTCTGCCTGTCTGTCTGACTGTCTGCCTGCCTGCCTGTCTGTCTGTCTCTCTGACTGTCTGCCTGTCTGCCTGTCTGTCTCTCTGACTGTCTGCCTGTCTGCCTGTCTGTCTCTCTGCCTGTTACTTTCATTTGCGTTTCCTTACACTGTTTATTCCTCCATCACACACACACACACACACACACACACACACACACTCCTATCTGGTATCATTGTGTCATCCTTTGTCATCCCCATTTTCTCTTTTGCTCTGGCAAAAACTGTTCCCTGTATAATGCACTCACTCACTCACTCACTCACACACACACACTCACACACACACACACACACACACACACACACACACACACACAGAAACAACACACACGCACAAACGGCCCGGTTAACCAGGTAGATTTGAACATATGGTTGAAGCGACGTGTAACAACAATATTGGTGAGCTATGACATCCATTACGCCACTTTTATGGAGCAGCTAAGCAGTTATTTCCATCTCAGAGAGGCTGTGGAGACGGGGGGGGGGGGGGGGGGGGGTGGAGATCGGGGGGGGGGAGTCGGGGGGGCGGGACCAGACGGGAGAGGGAACTGACAATAAACAACCACGAAGCAGGCAAAGCGGGCAGATAAATCAAAAGAGCGAGGAAAGAAAAATGGAGAGGAAACAGAAGATGACAAGGAGGGGCGGCAGGGAGGACCAGAGGAGAGAGAGGCAGGCTTGTGACTGGGAGGTTGCTGGTTCGAATCCTTGGGCCTGCTGGGGAAAACGAGAGAGAGAGAGAGAGAGAGAGAGAGAGAGAGATAGTTTATTGATTCCCAGGGGGGATTCTGGGGTTGTCGCAGCATAACAGTTTCAAAATAAAAGCACAAAAAGATAAAATATGAAATACAGTACCTAAATGCAATAAAATACACAATAAACCAGGAGTAGAACTTACTGTCAAGGTGTCCTTGAGCAAGGCACTAAACAAGTGGAGCTACTCAGTGGAAAAAAAGGGACTTTCTTGAGCTAAAATTGAGAAATAGAGAGATGATAGATAGATAGATAGGCAGACATACAGATAGACAGATAGACAGACAGATAGAGAGATAGACCTCATTCCATTGTTTTCAGTCAGAGGGAGAGGGAGAAAAGAGAGGAACAGGAAGACGAGTTCAGCGGAGAGCAGAGAGCCAGTCAGCCAACATGGCTGTTACTGGGCCCTTCACGGAAAACACCGGAGAGTTTCTCTGATTGCTGCGATTACAGCTAAGTGCAGTATTTTCACAAAGACCCATTTGTTTTGATAAAGACTTTTATCCCCCCTCCCCGGGAGAGCCTTGGGAAGAGGCTGCGAGAGAGGAAGAGATAGAGAGAAGGCATGGAGGAGATGAGGGAGAGCTCTGCTTGGTTTGTTGATCCGAATGCTAAATTGTTCTCCATCTCCACTTCCCTCTCTCTCTCTCTCTCTCTCTCTCTCTCTCGCTCTCTCTCTCCCTCTCTCTCTCTATCTCAATTTCTCTTTTTATTACTCTCTTACTTTCCCTCCTGACCTGCTTTTCTCCCCTCTATCTGCTCTCTGTCGCTCTCCCTCTCTTCCTCTCCTTCCCTCATCCTCTCTCCATCCCGCCCTCTCTCTCTCTCTCTCTCTCTCTCTCTCTCTCTCTCTCTCAGAAAATCAATCAGCCTCTTGGCAGGAATCGAGGCAGCTGCCTTGTAGAGGGTTTCTACCAATCGAAAACAGAGGAGATGCTGCAGTCCTTCGCTGTGCTCATTGTCGCTGCTTTTTCTTGCTGTTGGTGTTCTTTTTGTTTATGGCTGCACGAACCGAGGGGGGTTCACCGACGGGCTGTGGGCGGGCACCCAAAGGATCAGTTAGTGGCACAAAATCACTTCAAGCTTTTATTGAATCATATGGAGACAGCGGCATGTTGCTGTTTTAGATAGATAGATAGATAGATAGATGTACTTTATTAATCCCAAGCTGGGAAATTGCAGTGCAGCAGCAGCATTACACACAGAGACAATAACAACAACACAATGAATAAAAAATTTAAAAAAAAGAGAACAACCTAGACATATCAAAATGGCAATATAGAATGCAATATAAAAATGTATGTATGTATAAAAATGTTAAATAGATTTTTAGTGTTATTTTGGTTAGTTTTATTCAATATTTTTTATCCTATTTGGTTTTTTATTTCATTTATTTTATTCTACCTCCTGTTTTTATTCTCTTTTTGTCTGTTTTAACACTTTTTTTTCGTTCTGTATATGGATAAAGTTGTTATTTCTTTGCCCCCGGGGCGTCATCTGCTCTCAAATGACCTCCCTGTTTAAATCAAGTTTAGGAAAGATTTCAAAGTAAAAATTATTTTGAACCTAAATCTCAAAGTGGGGCTGCAATAGAGAAGAAGCATCCCGAATCTCCTAATTGAGACGCCACATTCGCGTTCCTGTTTGGCGTCGGCGGTACGGACACTCCTCCGTCCACAGGAAAGGTTTTTTTTTTTAATTGCAACTTCCGAAGAAGAAAGCTCACCCGCAGCATCTTCCACTTCCCTCGTCCCGCCGGTGTCCTTTTTCAAACTGTCAACCCGCCGCCATTTGAGCTGCCAGCGCGCCGAGTCGCCGAGTCGCAGCTTGAGAAGGGATATACCCGTCATTATTCCAGAGACGCTGGCATCCGTCCATCCGACTGCTACGTTGTGTCACCAAAGCCCTTACGATCCCTTCCAACACTATTCTGAGATGTAAACAGAGACGAGATCACACTTCCTTGGATCCATTCAACCAAAGAAATGAAGTGTACAATCATATGGTAAATAACTAGCTCCTTTAAATAGCCGCCGCGCCGCCCCCCCCCCTTTGTCTGCTCTCGAGTCACGGGGAGCGTAATTGCAGAATTCACTGAACAGGGACGTTTTTTTTTACACCGCTTTGATTTATTAGACTGTTCCTGCGTGGCATATGGCGCTGGGAAATGTGTCCAAACACAACAAAGCTGTTAATGTTCTTTGATGCAGCAAAAAAAAAACACAAATAATTACTAATCCCCGGTTGGTGGCGCAGAATAATGCCCCGTCATCCATCTGAGCCATTACATAAAAGCAACATGAAGGCTAATTATCATTGGCGATAACCTGCATTAGTCTCCGGTCACTGGGCTTCTTGTTTGCAGTGGGAAGGCTTTCTTTGTCCCCTCGGGGCATCCCGTTTAGACCAAATCACTTCCAGCCACCCCCCGACTGGCTGAGCATTAGACGGACGGCCAGAACCACCTCTCCGAGAGGACACGGGAAGGGGAGAGCGATGGCAGTGTAATGACGGGCTGTCACAGGCTAGGACATCTACTGGTCCGAAAACAAACCCGGGGATCGCGGGGTTGTGGTAAAAAAAAAAAAAATGGCAAGCACGGCGGAAAAAAAATCCAAGTGGAAATTGTGGGACTTGAAGTTTTCTCCTGGAGCGGCCACATCGTAAAAGCTGCCGTCGTAAATCGGCCGTTCTGTTAGCGCTCTGACAGCTGCGATGGGTTTTTCCAAACGTCTCTGAAGTGAATGCTTGCCAGACTAGTCCGCGTTGACCTTCTGGTGGCTGAAGGGGGAACGCAGTCTGAATCCTCCACAATTCCCTTTCGGTTAAAGGACCAACAGTCGAGTAAAAGCTGTGATGTTCACCGCCGCCAAGTCTGGATTCCTCTGTCGTTACTCGGAAAATTCAAACACAATTAAAAAATGTTTTCCAATAATCTTGAAAAGCGCAAGTAATATTCCAACCTGTTCCCAATCGACTCCGTTATGAAGCTTTCCTTATTTAACCAAGACTAAAACCTTCACCAAATAATAATAGTAATAATAATAGTACCCAAAGACAACCAAACCAAAGTTGTAGTTGCCAAAAACTCACCTTAACCTTGAAACCTAACTTAACTTAACCTTCACCAAAACTTAACCTTTACCAAAGTCCTTTCAGCTGCCCTGAGTAGTTTGAGTTGCCCAACCTCAACCCAAGTAGTTTTGCTGTGTAGGTGGTCTAGATACAGTATGGATCAAGGGTCCATGGGTTTTAGTCCGAGCGTTGTTGTTGAACACGTTGAGTCTGCTTCATTCAGTGGATGAATTCAGCTGCAGGTGCATCACCAGGTGGAGGTGGTTTACCGGGACACCAGGAACCTGAACGCAATCACAGCAATGTGGTTTCCGTTTAGGGTGATGTGGTGATTTTTGTGTTTTTTACATAACAAAAGCACTATGAAGCTGCTATAACAGCGTCAATATATGAAGGGTTTTTTTTTTTTTTTGAGATTTTCATCCAACAGCCCTACTGTTTAACCTCCATTACTTCTTGCGAACCCTCACAGATAGTATAGTGGGAGTCAGGAAAACAAACAGATGGGTGTGGATGGAGGAGGAGGGAGTGTGTGTGTGTGTGTGTGTGTGTGTGTGGGGGGGGGGGGGTTGTATATGCACTTTGCTCATCACACATCAGCCGCTTTAAAAAGCAGAGATGCTTCCATCGATGGGTGAAGCAGAGGGAGGCCTTTTCACCTTGAAATGTGCTGCGTTTCTGTCTAATCTTCTTTCCTCCTTAAAAAAATTACCTTTCTGAAGGGTGCTGAGGTTCAGAGGATCAATAGATCACTCAGGCTGCAAATGTATTATCTTACAAAGGAAGGGGGGAGGGCGGGGAGAAGGGCGGAAGAGAAAGGAGGGATGGATGGAGAAGGGAACAGAGGGAAGGGGGAGGAGGAAAGAAAGGATGAAGGGAGGAGGACGGAGATGAGGGATGAATAGAGGCATGGGGTTAGAGGGATCAAGCAAGTGGAGGGATGAAGGGAAAGAAAAAGGGTAGAGATGGATGAAGGGAGGAAGGGACGAAGAGGGTTAAAATGAAAGAATGTACAGGCCAGGCAGCCATTAGGGACGTAAGAAAAGAGTGAGAGACTGGAAAAAAGGATGTCAGAGAGCGGAGGGAGGTGTGATAAATAGGCAGGTATCTTTGAAGGATGGGAGGCGAGAGGTCTGGAGAGAGAGGGAGGAAGTGGAGAAAGGGTAGAGAACAAAATGTCAGCTATGATTGAGGGTCTTTTTTGGGATTTCAGAGGAGAAGTGCATTTAACTGCTGGGGAAAATGTCAAACGCCGGATAAAAATAGACGAGAAGAACACCCTTTAGAAATTAAATATTAGCAAAAGTATATACGCGCACATCTACACCGATCAGCCACAACAATAAAACCACCTGCCTCATATTGTGTTGGTCTCCCTCGTGCCGCCAAAACAGCTCTGACCCGTCGAGGCGTGGACTCCACAAGACCTCTGAAGGTGTCCTGCGGTATCTGGCACCCAGACGTTAGCAGCAGACGCTAGCAGCAGACGCTAGCAGCAGACGTTAGCAGCAGACGTTAGCAGCAGACGCTAGCAGCAGACGATAGCAGCAGACGTTAGCAGCAGACGATAGCAGCAGATGATAGCAGCAGACGTTAGCAATAGACGTTAGCAGCAGACTCTAGCAGCAGACGCTAGCAGCAGACGTTAGCAGCAGACGCTAGCAGCAGACGATAGCAGCAGACGTTAGCAGCAGACGTTAGCAGCAGACGATAGCAGCAGACGTTAGCAGCAGACGATAGCAGCAGACGTTAGCAGCAGACGTTAGCAGCAGACGGTAGCAGCAGACGTTAGCAGCAGACGCTAGCAGCAGACGCTAGCAGCAGACGTTAGCAGCAGACGATAGCAGCAGACGATATCAGCAGACGATAGCAGCAGACGTTAGCAGCAGATGCTAGCAGCAGACGCTCATGTGCCCATTGTAGACGCTTTCGGCGGTGGTCGGGGGTCTGCGGCTACTGACTGAGGTGTTCTGACACCTTTCCATCATAGCCAGCGTTCACTTCTTCAGCCGTTTGTGCTACAGTAGCTCTTCTGTGGGATCGGACCAGACGGGCTAGCCTTCGCTCCCCACGCGCATCCATGAGCCTGAAGGTAGTTGACCCTCTGGAAGACGAGCTCAAGGTTGGATGAGGACTCAGATCAGACTCAGATCAGACTCTAGTGAAGTACAACGTATGCTAAGCTGGAGGGCACAGAGTAAAAATGAGATGAGAGACTGATGGGGTGTGTGTGTGTGTGACCGATAGGGTGAGGTGTGTGTGTGAGACTGATAGGAAGAGGTGTGTGTGCGTGTGACTGATAGGATGTGTGTGTGTGTGACCGATAGGGTGAGGTGTGTGTGTGTGTGTCTGTGTGTGTGTGTGTGAGACCGATAGGGCGAGGTGTGTGTGTGAGACCGATAGGGTGAGGTGTGTGTGTGTGTGTGTGTGTGAGACCGATAGGGTGAGGTGTGTGTGTGTCACACACTCTGATATAAATGAATGAATGATAAATGATGAAAACATAGAATCACTTGACGGCGACATTGAGCCTCTCCTTCTCTTTCTTTCTCTCTCAAACACACACACACACACACACACACACTCACACACACACACACACACACACACACACACACACACAGACAGATCAATACAGTCTCATTTCAAACCTTGTGGAACCAAAGTTCTCCATTGCAGAGACAGCAAGACACAGAGAGACAGAGAAAGAGAGAGAGACAGAGAAAGAGAGAGAGACAGAGAGAGAGAGAGAGAGAGAGAGGGTGTCAGAAACAAGGTATAAAAGGAGAGCTGGAGTCCGATAAAGGTGTTTGAGGTTGTTCTTCTGTCTGAATGGCTGTGCGTGTGCGTGGTGCGCGTGTGCGTGTGTGTGTGTGAGTTTTGAGGCCTGCTCTGCAAGCCTGTTTCTCACTTTGTCATTGATCTGTCTCTCACCTCCTCGGCCTGTCTCGTCTCTACTCCTGTCTGAGTGTTTTCCTGTTTCCTCTCCTGACTTACATAGTAAACATTTAGCTCAGTAGAGAGGTCGCAGAGAAGTCGGTAGGGAGGTAGGTAGGGAGGTAGAAAGTGGGGTAGGTGGTGAGGTAGGTAGGGAGGTAGGTAGTGAGGTGGGTAGTCAGGTAGGTAGTGAGGTAGGTAGAGAGGTAGATAGTGAGTTAGGTTGTGAGGTAGAAAGTGGGGTTGGTGGTGAGGTAGGTAGAGAGGTAGGTAGTGAGGTGGGTAGTCAGGTAGGTAGTGAGGTAGGTAGAGAGGTAGATAGTGAGTTAGGTATTGAGGTGGGTAGAGAGTTAGGTAGTGAGGTAGGTAGTGAGTTAGGTTGTGAGGTAGGTAGTGAGGTAGATAGTGAGGTAGGTGTTGAGGTGGGTAGAGTTAGATAGTGAGGTAGGTAGAGAGGTAGATGGTGAAGTAGATAGTGAGGTAGTGAGGTAGGTAGTGAGGTAGAGAGGTAGATAGTGAGGTAGGTAGCGAGGTAGATTGAGGTAGATAATGAGGTAGAGAGGTAGATAGTGAGGTAGAGAGGTAGGTAGATAGTGAGGTAGAGAGGTAGATAGTGAGGTAGATAGTGAGGTAGAGAGGTAGATAGTGAGGTAGGTAGTGAGGTAGATAGTGAGATAGAGAGGTAGGTTGTGAGGTAGGTAGTGAGGTCGGTAGTGAGTTAGATAGTGAGGTAGATAGTGAGGTAGAGAGGTAGGTTGTGAGGTAGGTAGTGAGGTCGGTAGTGAGGTAGATAGTGAGGTAGAGAGGTAGGTTGTGAGGTAGGTTGTGAGGTCGGTAGTGAGTTAGATAGTGAGGTAGAGAGGTAGGTTGTGAGGTAGGTAGTGAGGTCGGTAGTGAGGTAGATAGTGAGGTAGATAGTGAGGTAGAGTTTACAGCTTCACTTCTTAGATCGCCAACATAACAAGCAACTCCAACATGAGGACTAAGAAAGTCATTCAACCCTTCAACCCCATTTAGTAATATTCTCCTCTCCTTTTCTCTCCCCCTCTCTCCTCTCCTCTCCTCTCTCCTCTCCTCTTTCCTCTCCTCTCCTCTCTCCTCTCCTCTTTCCTCTCTCCTCTCCTCTCCTCTCCTCTCCTCTTTCCTCTCTCTCTCCTCTCCTCTCCTCTCCATTGTTCTCTCCACTCTTCTCTCCTCTCAAGAGACAAATTAAAGAACTGAGAAAAAAACCAGCACAGTGGAACTGGAGTTTAATCTGCTTTTGTGTGTGTGTGTGTGTGTGTGTGTGTGTGTGTGTGTGTGTGTGTGTGTGTGTGTGTGTGTGTGTGTGTGTGTGTCTGCAAGTGTAAGGTATGTGGAGGAGATGCAGTTGCGTATAATTTAACCTCGCTAAGCCCCTCCATTCCCCCAGTGTGTGTGTGTGTGTGTGTGTGTGTTTGAGTGTGTGTGTGTGTGTGTATGTATGTGTGTGTGTGTGTGTGTGCACCATTGGCTTCACTCCACGGGCTGCAGACTCCCGTGATCAATATATGCACATATATGTGTGTGTAATGGAGTGGAATCTGACAGCGATTGTCAGTCGTCCCTCACCAAAATGGAGCTCAACGTAGTCGACTTGTTTGTGTGTGTGTGTGCTTGTGTGCTTGTGTGTGTGTGTGTGTGTGTGCGTGTGTGAGAGATAGAAAGCATTTGATTAACATCCGCCTGTGCGCCGCCTCCCTCCCAGCCACCTCCGAACACTAAAAACCATTACGGGCTCTTTGCTCCACGCCGCTGAACGTTTGTCATCCCATTGTGCTGAACAACAATACTTTTTTCACTCAACGCTTCGCTCAACTCATCCTTTTATGTTCCCACGTTTTCCTGCAGCATTGTCTCGCGCTCCATCTTCCACCGACCGGATCCCATTCTGCTCAACGTATTCCCCCCGTCCCGTTCCCCCCCAGTCATCTTTTTACAGCTCAATTTGCATGGCTATAGGACGTAGGTTTATTGTCCCCGTGTAGCTCGGCGGGTATTACCTCATCCAGGGTTAGGGGCGCGAGTAGGTATGAACTCATGCAGGGTCGGGGGTGCCATCTCAATTCCAATTAAAAGCCGCGTTACCTGAAGGCAACTTTACAGGAAATGAGACAATATTGACAGGATTGACAGGCAAGTATTTCTGTCAGTCGTCAATTCGGATTATTGATCGATCCCGGTGTTTGTTTTTTTTAAATTCTTGGTTCTTTCTTTGATGTTTTTAAGTGTAATATCACGTAGTACACCCATGATGCAATGTCACTGCTGAAACGTATATTCAGGGGAAGGTTTTGGCTCCGCTTCACGCTCTTCCTCGACTCTTACTAGTATATTTTAGGGATTTCTTCACATGGGAAGACGGGGAGTTCCCAATCCCAGGAGAGAGGAAGATGACTGTGATGTTGGGAAACGATCTGAGATGAGTGGACGCAGTTACATAAACAGACACAGGCGTCCATGCGTGTGTGTGTGTGTGTTTGGTCGTCTGTGTGTGTGTGTGTGTGTGTGTGTGTGGTGATATACATCCTGGGGGTCAGGAGATGGGATTTTTCATGTCACTGCCACTGCTTTATTTTTCTCCCGGGAGACTTCAGGGCATCGGTTTCTCTTCACTCTCTTTCTCCTCGTCTCTCTTCCGTTATTCTCTTCTTCCTCCTCCTGTTTTCTTAGCAGTTCTTCACGCCAACGATCCTCATTCTTCCTAATCATCTTCTTCGTCTCATTCTTCATCTTCTCCTCCTCTCTGCCTCCCCTCCCTCTCTCTCTCTCTCTCTCTCTCTCTCTCTCTCTCTCTGCTGCTATGTTGTGGTATTTATTTTCTTCTGACTAGCGTGACCAGCAGCTTCGAACGGTGCTGATGAGATATTTCCCCACGCCTGTCATTTAGATGCCGACGGGGTCGAAACGAGGTGTGTGTGTGTATGTGTGTGTGTGTGTGTGTTTGTGTGTGTGTGTGTGTGTGTGTGTAGGGCGGCCGGCGCAACACCTGTATAATGGATTGCATTGCTAATAAACAATGAAAGGGCTGAAGCAAACTTGGAGGTGTGTGTGTGTGTGTGTGTGTGTGTGTGTGTGTGTGTGTGTGTAGATGTGTGTGTGTGTGTGTGTGTGTGTGTGTGTGTGTGTGTGTGTGTGTGTGTGTGTGTGTAGGTGTGTGGGAGGGTACGAAGAGAATGTTAATCGTTCTGTCAGGACCTTGATGAGCCAAGCGTTTACTTTAAGCAACACGCACACATAAATGCATGCCCACACACACACACACACACACACACACACAGCTTCTCCTTGCCTGCGGGATTTAAAGCAATATGTTTTGTTTCTATAATTCACATTTCATCACGTTCTCATCTCCTGTCCTCTTGGGTAACGGCTCGTACGGAAACAGACAATCTCCTTATTACAAATTACATTTAACTCACAATAAATAAATAAATAAATAAGTGTCTCCGTAATAACAGACACAATGATGAGACTTCAGATGATAACTCAGAAGACGCTCCAGGCTGATGGGAATTCATTTATATTTTCAACCTTTATTTATCTGAGGGACGTTGAGTGGGCGTGTCCCTCACTTCTCCGACTGCCGGCCACTCAGCAGGAGTGCCTTGCTGAAGGGAAGTAGTCGTTTAAGGAGGGAGTTGGGGGCGGGGGGCATTTCTGGGGACTCGAACTGGCAACCTTCCCGTCACAAGCCACGAGCCACAAAAAAAACCCCAAAAACTATCCACGCCAAAAAAAACCCGTTGAGCTTTATCTCCGCAGGGCGCCCAGACGAGCGAAGACAAATAAAGTGTTGCATTAGAAAAGAGATTTACATTCTGGGTTTGTCGCCGTCCCTGCTTACTCATTGGTGTATCATCGCCATAGCGACTCCTCCGGGAGCCAGGGCTCTCTGCCGTCTGAAAATAGGAAGTGCTGTCATCAGCGCTTACTGGAGGGCGAGGGAGAAAGAGAGAGAGAGAGAGAGAGAGAGAAGAGAGGGTTGCAGAGAGATAGCAGGAATAACAGAGAAGGAGAGAGATAAAGGGAAAGACGCAAGCAAAGGAGAAAGAGGTGATGAGAGGAAGAGAGAAAAGAGAGAGAGGGATGAGAGATGGATGGAGGGAGGAAGAGGTGGAGAGGTAAAATGTTGAATTATAGCAGAGAGAGACGGAATGAAAGAGAATGGGTGACAGAGTGTGAGGCCACAGGGCTCAGGGTGACACACACACACACACACACACACACATGCACACACACACACACACACACACACACATGCGCAGGGTGAGCTCAGATAGTGACATCAGCGTTGAGTCAGTGACGGTGAGTAAGTGTCGTCGCTCCTGTTCAGCATGACACGGCGTTTCTTCCGTCTCGGAGGCTCAACGGAGTAATGTCAGATGACGTCCTGGCTGCTCAGCAGGTTGAGGTGCATGCTGGGTACTCAGTGTGTCGTGGGGTGGGGAATCCGGCTCAGGACTTTTGTGTCGCGTCGTCTCTCTCTGCCCCCCCCCCCGTCTGTCAGAGGCAGCAGCAGACCCTGAATCTGGAGCGTCCTGAGACGAGAGAATCTCACTGGGAATGAAAAAAATTTGAAAAAAATGAAATTAAAAAAAAAAAAAAAATTATACTTTATTTTTTCCACAAAAACTAAACAATAAGCAACA
>JAXDDW010000043.1:3170000-3180000 GCA_034670385.1 Hoplostethus mediterraneus | reverse complement strand
GGTGCTTGTGGGTAATCTGCAGCAATCCTGCATGATTGATGAGAGAATTAGTGTTGTCGAGCAAAGCAAAGCATTATGGGAATGAGGAAGTGCTATTATTGGATGGCGAGCGTGGCATTAAAGGTTAGAGCGCCAATAGAGTTGTGTGATTATGAATTTGTGTGTGTGTGTGTGTGTGTGTGTGTGTGTGTGTGTGTGTTATTGATGGATGAGGTGCTGTGAATCCATACTTCCTGTTATCGTGGTCGTCACGGTCACCGTTGAGTAAACCCATTACTATTTATTGTGTTGAATCTCGTTTCAAACACGCGGACAAACAATTGTCAAAGTTGCAGGATTGTTTCTGTTGAGGCAGAGCTAAATGTTTACTTCAGCCTTCAGCACGTAGCATGAAACAGCTTGTGGAGATGTGGACTCAACGCAGTCCTGTTGTTGAGTTCAGGTCTGATTTTAATGAAACACTTTTCATCCTGCGAATAAATTCTGGGGAAAGAAATGAAGTTGAGGTAATGACTGGCTGGTTGTTGGTCACAACTTTGCCAATTTTCTGAGGCAGTGGAGAGAGACGCTACAGCTGAATGCAAAGTGTTGACTTTACTTTACTTTACTTTACTTTACTTTACTTTACTTTAGTTCTTTCATAGCGATAAAAATATGTAAGCAAAGTGACAGAAAAGTTCAAATGCAATCATAAAAAGAAGGTACGCAAATGACCAAAAGATAAAACCTGAAATCTGATGCATGATGAGGACCGATCCTGTTGTACTGTACATTGTACTACTGTTGTACTCTAGTAGTAATGCAGGAAAACTTCATGATAAATACATGATATTAGACTTCTGTCACAGCTGCCATACAACCGTTTGCAAAACTCTGAAGAAGACTTTTATTCTTTAAAAATGGTCACAAAGGGCTTTACTTTAATTCTGGTTTAGCGTTTATATAAGTTTGTTCAGGAAATCTCATTTTAGACAGAAACTCTTTTTTTTTTAGCTGACCAAACCGTCTGGTCTGCGTCCCGGTGTCTCATCGCCCCAAGGCAGGACGAACGTGTCAGAAATAAGTTCGCTAGTCACTTCTCTGAGCGCGGTCTTATTTCTTCGGCGAGGATCCTCTTGATGTGCCGGTATACCCTCCGGACAGGACGCCCGCTTCGCAACGTTTCAAGGTTTGACTTTTCATGGTGATGAAATTAGAACGTGTTTCCTGAAAGTTCCCTTGTTCTAGGAAACTTTCTCTGGTGTTGGAGGGCGTTTTGTGAGAGAACCTTTTAGAGTCAGAGAGGAAATTTAGCGGCCCTTTTTCCAACTCCAAGAAAAAACTTCAAACACATTCTGTACGTGTGTGTGTGTGTGTGTGTGTATGTTTTGTAGATTCAGTGGCCGCTTTATTAGGTACACTTTCTTCATTTCTGGAGGAGAAAGCTGTTGGGGAAATGGGGAAGTCAGCCTAATAAAGTGGCCACTGAATCATGAGACGAGATGAGCATGAAGACAAGGTGGAGATGTTCCTGTAGAATAACGCTCAGTCGTCCCTAGAAGGTTCAGGAACATGACAGGGACTTCAGTTTACTCTGATGGGCGTGCCGACAGATTTCAACCCAATAGATCATCGTGAGAACGAGGTGGAACGGGATGTTTGTGGTTCTGCTCCAGGAGAACGCTGTGGAACGCTTCCGGCGCCTTGGTGAATCCAGGCCGGTACTATCTCGTAGGGGTGCGTGATATGACTAAAAATCAATATCGCGATTATTTCAAACTGTTACCTCGATTACGATTAATGAACGATTATTTTATTTGTTTTGTTTTATTTTGAAAGTTGTTTTATTTTGAAATTGACCGGATGCTCTATGCTGTTCCTGTGTCCGGCTTGACACATTCGCTCGCGGCTCGCAAAAAACGAATGGTCCAAACCTGTCTGAATTTGGCCCATTCATTAGTATTTGGCCCATTCATTAGTATTTGGCCCATTCATTAGTATTTGGCCCATTCATTAGTATTTGGCCCATTCATTAGTATTTGGCCCATTCATTAGTATTTGGCCCATTCATTCACGGGAAAGTGATGTTACGTCTGATGCGCGTGCACTCACACACACACACACACACTGGTTGCTTTGCTAACTGACGCTTCTAGACGTTCCTCGTTCTTGTAGCCTAAATAACAATCAGAATCAACGATTTTGAAAATTTGCCACGATTACATAATTCAAATCGCGATTATGATTATAAACACGATTATCGCCCACCTCTAGTATCTCGGTGTCCACTGAGTGTCTGTGCTTTTTAACTCCAAATATCTCCAAGAAGATCTCAGAGAACATGATACCTGATGCCGTCAGCTCACCACCTTATCTTGAGTGTCTTAGTCTCGTCTTGTTCTTCTGTTAATTTCTGCAGTTCTGCCACTTCCTCTTCTTCTTCTTCTTCTTCTTCATTATGTTTTTCTCTTCTATCAATCTTGTTTATGATCTTGCTGTTCCTGTTCTCACCCACGATGCTGTTCCGGCTGTCCCTCTTCATCAGCATCCTCATCAGCATCTTTTCTTCTTCTTCTTCAACATGTGTTCTCTCATATGCTTTGCTACTCGGTATAAATTGTGTTTTTCTGACACATACATTTCTTGTAACACTTGAAGTGCATTATGGGGGATCGCGAGCCCGTTAACGGAACGCACATGTTTTAAGATCAGAAAAACAATACGTGATGAAGCAGGTAGACGTGTGTTGCACCACATTACATCATGATCTCATTATATTGATCCTCATATCACGATCGCTTCTCATCATCTTGAAGTGTGTTATTTAATACCTCTAATATAGAGAGGGCCCACTCTGCACCGGGTTGCCGTCTTCTTAATCAAGGACCAACCTGCGAGTCACCTGACGACCTTCAAAAAGGTCATCAGAAATATGCCATTTTGCAGCAGCGCTCTCCACATGTCGTTTCCCCCGCGATGGCCTAATGAATAACAATCCCGGCGTGGTGTTATTAGTTTCTGCGGTGTGTTTGATAGCGGCGGGCGAGGCTCCTCCGGGCTGTAAACTCCGCCGCTCGCTGTAAATCACAAAGCTCATTTATAACCCAGGAGAACGCTTCTCTTTATTCTCTCTCCAGACACATTCGTAATGAATTATTCTCATTTCTTGACAGCTTGCTGACAGAGGAAGTTTGCTTTTATTTTGGAGAGAAGAAACCCGGGCCGTGTGTGTGTGTGTGTGTGTGTGTGTGTGTGTGTGTGTTTGAGAGAGACATTCAAGAGTCGCATCCAAGGTCACCGTCGACACCGAGACCTTCCTTTACATCGCGGCCTCTTCACCCATCAGGCCACGCTACCTGTGCGAATGTGTGTGTGTGTCATATAGCGAAAGAAAGAAAGAAAGAATAGAAGAATAGAAGGGGAGGAAGAAGTACTTACATGCATTCCTCCGGGGCAGCGATGCCTCCTATCATCCCGCACCCACGTCTACTGTATTTCCCTCCTGGCTTTCCAATTTAAATGCAAATGTTCCCAAACCGGACTCTCTCTCTCTCTCTCTCTCTCTCTCTCTCTCTCTCTCTCTCTCTCTCTCCCCGCCGCCGAGGAGGAGAAATCATTTGACGCAGCGATGAATTATATATTTTAATTGAGCAGGCAAAAAGAATCGCGCCTATTCAGCCCTTTCCCCCCCTCCAATAAGAAATGAATAAATAAATAAGGAGCGAGAGGAGGAGGAGGAGGAGGAGGAGGAGGAGGGTGAAGGGATGGATGGAGAGACAGGTGGATGGATGGATGGAAGGTGTTGTGTGATTGCGGTGCTTAGCGCCCGCGGGTCGTCATTACGCCGCCGATCTGAAGCTGTCAGATTTCAAAACTGTATTGTTTGCTGATAGACGGGCGGAGTAGCGCGCGCACGTGCACGTGCACGAACACACACACACACACACGCACACACACTGATTTTGATGGGCTAACCAGCACTTAGAGAATGAAGAGCAGAGATGGGGGATTGTGACGCGCTGACAAGGGATGCAATTTTAATTTCACCCCCTGTCACTCTCCTCAATATCTGGCCTGATGAAATACATATGAGCTGCCAATCACACTCACACACACACACACACACACACACACACACACACACACACACACACACACACACACACAACAGACAAACACACACACACTTTTACTTCCCGTCTATCTTTCAAAGTCCCGGGCGTGCACACTCTTCTCTTTGTATGTTGCGCACACAAACACACACTTTCACACACTCACACTCCCTTTCTAGCAGACACACACACATACTAAACACCCTCACACACACACACACACACACACACACACACACACAGGGACTTGGGGAATTATTTATCAGCTTAATTCTGAAGATAGTGTTGAAACAGTTAAATGGAGTATTGAGTATTTCTCCACTGATTTGAACAGGAGTGTGTGTTTGTGTGTGTGTGTGCGTGTGTATGTGTGTGTGTGTGTGTGCTGAGACTGACAATGAGCCTTTGTGATGAAGAGGATGAAGGAGGGATTGTTACCTAGCAGGAACATCGGGGAGATGGAACAAAGAAATGCTTCACACTTGTGTTGTTTTGTGCGGTGGACAGGTTCCACTCTCACACCGTCACTGTGTTGTTTACTTGATGTGCTCAACGCTGTGCCGATGTTTACGTCTGGCTGGCGACCTCGCTGGCAACGTTGACTTTGTGTCGTACATGAATGCTACGTCAATAAATCATCACGTTCATTTGAGATGTTAGTGTGATGACCGTAAACAAACGAGACCGTCACCGTCACGCGGCCTCGACTCACCCAGTCGGATTTGGAGGGAAATCTGCCGGGTTGCTTTACGGCACGTGGGACTGCTTTACGGCACAAAACAGCCTGAGTACGCCTTCTATTGTATTCTATTGTATTCTATTCTATTCTGCTATACCCACCAGGACTCTCCTCAACTTGGAACTACCCTTCTACTCAACTGATCTACTAAACGTTGCTCTATACTCTTCTCTATTCTACTCTACTCAGCTCTATTCTACTCTGGTCTATTCTTCTCAACTTCACTCTACTCTACTCCACTCTACTCTGGTCTACTCTGTTCTTCTCAACTTCACTCTACTCTACTCCACTCTACTCCACTATACTCTACTCTACTCTACTCCACTCTACTCTGGTCTACTCTGTTCTTCTCAACTTCACGCTACTCTACTCTACTCCACTCTACTCCACTCTACTCTGGTCTACTCTGTTCTTCTCAACTTTACTCTACTCTACTCTACTCCACTCTACTCTGGTCTACTCTGTTCTTCTCTACTCTACTCTACTCTACTCTGGTCTACTTTACTCTACTCCACTTTACTCTACTCCACTCTACTCTACTCCACTCTACTCTGGTCTACTCTGTTCTTCTCAACTTCACGCTACTCTACTCTACTCCACTCTACTCCACTCTACTCTGGTCTACTCTGTTATTCTCAACTTTACTCTACTCTACTCTACTCTACTCCACTCTACTCTGGTCTACTCTGTTCTTCTCTACTCTACTCTACTCTACTCTGGTCTACTCTGTTCTTCTCAACTTTACTCTACTCCACTCTACTCCACTCTACTCTGGTCTACTCTGTTCTTCTCTACTCTACTCTACTCTACTCTACTGGTTTCTTCCAGCGCTAGCGGAGCTAAAGCTAAAGAGTTTCTGTCCGATGGAGGAAGGAGAGAAAAGCCGACATGTTTATTTTCAAAGGCACACAGAGTGACAGCGGGGAGGGGGAGGAGACCAGTTAGCAACAGGAAGCCACGGGGTTTCTGGGAAATGTAGTTTTCATTTTGAGAAGCAACGGCAATAGCGCTAGAGGCTACCGTGTTATTATACCAAGGTTACAATGAACGCGACATTGATATATGGAGGATTTAAAAACACTTCACGTAACACGATTAACAAACCTTGTAAGTTTTTAATGCTGAAACGTTTAGCGATGAATTTGCAGCCGATTTGCATTTTTTAATTATAAAGATTGAGTAGTAAAACGTGAAGAAGAGGCGGATGCTTTAGTCCTCCGCCTCTCCAGAGACAACATGTTTCATCAGAGGGGGAAATATGTTCACCTCGTCTCCGGTGAACAGCGTAGGACTGAGAAGACGCTTTTGTTCCTGTTTCTTGTGAGTCCTCATCATTTCTCTGCAGGAAGCCTTTCAATGCCAAAATAATTACCCTCTTTAGCTTTCTTGTTTTTGTTTTTTTCCCCACACAAGCTCTGTAATGTTGTTTTTTTTTTGTGTGAAAGTTCTTTAATGTGTTTGAGTATAAAAGCTTTTCCCTTTTTTAAGCACCGTGAGTTTGGTGGTTCATGAAAACCTCTCTTAGTTCTTCGGTGTGTTTTTCTCTTCTTTTTTTTTAAACACCATTAGTTTGGTGGCTCATAAAATCGCCCCTTTCACACTCGTATTGCTCTTGGACATTGTCGCGGGACTGTAAAAGCTTTTTCATGTTCTTGAACGTCACTCAGCATCACGGGCAGACATGTTCCCTGCACTGGTGAGACACCGGAACGTCATGTAATGGCTGTTCATGTTAAACCCCAACAGAGAGAGATGAAGTGAGGTGGGCGGGGAGATAAGAGAGTGGGCGAGAGTTCATCTGAGAGAGAGGGAGAGAGAGAGAGAGAGAGAGAGAGAGAGGGGGGGGGGGGGGGAGAGCTGAACAGCAAGAGGTGATGGGAGATGACAGGAGCTTGTAACAGCTGGAGTCTTGCATCAACAGAACAAGGATCTTCACTTTCCTCTCTTCTCCTCTCTTCACAGCGCTCACTCCATTCTCTGCATGCACACACACACACACACATACACACACACAGTCTCAGCAGCATGCAGACACCCACTGACAACCTTTTTTTTTCTCTGAGAGTAAATAGAGATGGGAAGTAGAAGCAAAGAGAGAGAGAGAGAGAAGGGAAGGAAATCGGGTGGGTAGGACAGAGGGGGCGAGGTGAGGAGAGAAGAGAGGGAAGAGGAAAGAGAGAATAGGGGAAAAGGAGAGGGGTGCTGCTGTAGCTGACCTCTGACCTCAGACCGGTGACACGTCCAGGGCCCAGTGCATGCTGGGATAGTCTCCATCCTCCATCCTTCCTACCACCCTGAAAAATTATGAAGGATTGCAAAAAAAAAAAAAATCCAGGGAGAGAAAGGGGGAGAGAGAGAGAGAGAGAAAGATGGAGTATGGAGAGACAAGGAAAGAAAAGGATAAGAAAGCGAGGAAGAGGATAGCACCATGTACCTCACCCACCTCACCCCACCTGTCTGAGGGGAGGGAGGGAGGGAGGGAGGAGTGGTGTGTCCTGATCTCCTTCACTCTGCTGACCTCTGATGAGGCGTTGTTGTTTTGATCTGTGTGTTTATTTGTGGCGTACTGTCCCTTTAAGAGCTGCCGGCCAGGGCCCAGCCCAGAGAGGATGGACCCATTAGGCTGATGAGCAGAGGGAAAAGGAAACAGCAGAGAGAGAGAGAGAGAGAGAGAGAGAGAGAGAGAGAGAGAGAGAGAGAGAGAGAGAGAGAGAGAGAGAGAGAGGGGGGGGGGGGGGGGGGGGGGGGGGAAGCAGCCATCTCTCCATCTCTCTCACATGGTGTTTTAGGCGTCTATGTGTCTGTCTGTCAATCAGGCGGTCAGGCAGACACACACACACACACTCTCACACACACACACACACACACTCTCACACACACACACACACACTCACACACTCTCACACACTCTCTCCCTGACCGTGCTCCTGTGTGTGTCTACAGATGGCTAACCTTGTGACGTCGTTGTGCTGTGTGGTTCTGGCTGCAGTGGTGGTGGCCTACGCTCAGAGACGCAGTCAGCTGGGTGAGTACTCTCTACTCTACTCTACTCTACTCTACTCTACTCTACTCTGCTATACCCACCAGGACACTCGTCAACTTGGAACTACCCTTCTACTCAATCTAATATACTTTGCTCTATACTCTACTCTATTCTACTCTACTTTACTCAGCTCTACTCTACTCTGGTATACTCTGGTCTGCTCTGGTCTACTCTACTGTACTCTGGTCTACTCTACTCTACTCTACTCTACTCTACTCTGGTCTACTCTACTCTACTCTACTGTACTCTGGTCTACTCTGGTCTACTCTACTCTACTGTACTCTGGTCTGCTCTGCTCTACTCTGGTCTACTCTACTCTACTGTACTCTGGTCTACTCTACTCTACTCTACTCTACTCTACTCTACTCTACTCTGGTCTACTCTACTCTACTCTACTGTACTCTGGTCTACTCTGGTCTACTCTACTCTACTGTACTCTGGTCTGCTCTGCTCTACTCTGGTCTACTCTACTCTACGCTGCTCTGGTATACTCTACTGTACTCTGGTCTACTCTACTCTGGTCTACTCTACTCTACGCTGCTCTGGTATACTCTACGTTACTCTGGTCTACTCTTCTCAACTTCACTCTACTCTGGTCTACTCTTCTCCACTTGACTCTACTCTGCTGGTTTCTACTGTAATCATGTGTTGAATCCGTGTCACCAATATCATCTTTTCTCTGCACATCTGAGATGAAACAGTAGATCTGCTGTTTTAGTTTTCATTGTTATGTATTTCTACTGGTGTAGTCGTAGTAGAGCACAGGGTCAGACCAGCGCTGTGTCTGGATGCTGGGATGTTGCTGCGCTCCAGCTAGCTGGTTTCAGGCTGTGAGGCCGCTGGGATCGTACCTGTGGGAGGGGCTCAGCCGGTCCTCGCGTCTCGACCGGCAGGAAGTGATCTGATTGGTCGATGTGAGAGTTGAGTTGGCCTCGCGGTCGTCCTCCGCTGCACGGTGAGAATCATCCGGCCACGAACCGAGGCTGGTTGAGTCGGCAACAAAGAGGCTAGTCAGCTGAAGCCACGATCATGAGCATGCTCTGATTAAACTGTTTACAAGGGGGGGGGGGGGGGGGAGAGAGAGAGAGAGAGAGAGAGAGAGAGAGAGAGAGAGAGAGAGAGAGAGAGAGAGAGAGAGAGAGAGAGAGAGAGAGAGAGAGAGAGAGAGAGAGAGAGAGAGAGAGACCTTTTCTGTTAGACCATGCAGCCACTGCTCCTCTGAGAATTCACGTACGATGCATGAAGATAAATTAGACTGTGTGTGTGTGTGTGTGTGTGTGTGTGTGTGCGCGTGTGTTGAAAAGAGCAGTTGATCCATCACTGTTGAAGTCAGCTGACCCAAAGAAAGCCAACTAAGGAAGTCAATGAGTCCCTAGTGACGCACATCGCTATGTCACGAGGTCACACACACACACGCACACACACACACACACACACACACACAGAGAGAGAGAGAGCGAGAGACATCAAGGAGAGGATGTGATGGAGAGAGAAGTATTTCATATTGTGTTAAATGCTAAAATCTTTGTTTTGAAACACTCATCTGAAACAACGACGACATGACGAGCTGCCGGGGAGGACAAACGATTCAGCTTCAATGAAACATCTGTGAGACGTTGTGATGAACACAATTACCTTCTAGAAAAACCCTCAGAACAACAAGAACATCTCAAAAACAAGATGAACTCAATTGAAACAAAGAGGATTATTTATTTATTATTTCAATGCTCCGATATTTTGACTCGTTTGAGGACATTTTCAATACAATAAGGAACTCTATTGTATGGATCGTTCTTTTAGCAGTGTGGGGAATGAAAGGGAGAGGAGGAAGAGAGGAGAGGAGGAGGAGAGGAGAGGAGGAGGAGGAGAGGAGAGGAGAGGAGGCCAGTGAGGCAGTGAGGTGAGGAAACAAGACTTAGGGGAATAACAGAAGGAAGCATGAATGAGAGGAATGGAAGAAAACGGTCTGTTCTGTCACTGGGGAGAGGTGTGTGTGTGTGTGTGTGTGTGTGTGTGTGTGTGTGTGTGTGTGTGGGAGGGAGAGAGATCTACCAAGGGTAGCACTGTAGCATAGCTGTCACTCACTGTCTATCACCCGCCTTCGTATTTTCCATCACATATTAGCAG
>JAXDDW010000043.1:3152500-3160000 GCA_034670385.1 Hoplostethus mediterraneus | reverse complement strand
GTGGAGGAGTGACGTCTCAGAGAGTGATGCAACATGAAGCGGAGTGGAGGAGTGACGTCTCAGAGAGTGATGCAACATGAAGCGGAGTGGAGGAGTGACGTCTCGGAGAGTGATGCAACATGAAGCGGAGTGGAGGAGTGACGTCTCGGAGAGTGATGCAACATGAAGCGGAGTGGAGGAGTGACGTCTCGGAGAGTGATGCAACATGAAGCGGAGTGGAGGAGTGACGTCTCAGAGAGTGATGCAACATGAAGCGGAGTGGAGGAGTGACGTCTCGGAGAGTGATGCAACATGAAGCAGAGTGGAGGAGTGACGTCTCAGAGAGTGATGCAACATGAAGCGGAGTGGAGGAGTGACGCAACATGAAGTGGAGTGATGCAACATGAAGCGGAGTGGAGGAGTGACGTCTCGGAGAGTGATGCAACATGAAGCAGAGTGGAGGAGTGACGTCTCAGAGAGTGATGCAACATGAAGCGGAGTGGAGGAGTGACGCAACATGAAGTGGAGTGATGCAACATGAAGCGGAGTGGAGGAGTGACGTCTCGGAGAGTGATGCAACATGAAGCAGAGTGGAGGAGTGACGTCTCAGAGAGTGATGCAACATGAAGCGGAGTGGAGGAGTGACGCAACATGAAGTGGAGTGATGCAACATGAAGCGGAGTGGAGGAGTGACGTCTCGGAGAGTGATACAACATGAAGCAGAGTGGAGGAGTGACGTCTCAGAGAGTGATGCAACATGAAGCGGAGTGGAGGAGTGACGTCTCAGAGAGTGATGCAACATGAAGTGGAGTGGAGGAGTGACGTCTCAGAGAGCGATGCAACATGAAGCGGAGTGGAGGAGTGACATCTCAGAGAGTGATGCAACATGAAGCGGAGTTGAGGAGTGACGTCTCAGAGAGCGATGCAACATGAAGCGGAGTGGAGGAGTGACGTCTCAGAGAGTGATGCAACATGAAGCGGAGTTGAGGAGTGACGTCTCAGAGAGCGATGCAACATGAAGCGGAGTGGAGGAGTGAGAGAGAGAGAGAGAGACACATTTATCACATTGGACTTTAATTTAATTGAGTTCAACTTTATTGTTGTTCTCGCTGAAGCACGGCGACACAAAGACATGAAGCGGAGTGGAGGAGTGACGTCTCAGAGAGTGATGCAACATGAAGCGGAGTGATGCAACATGAAGCGGAGTGATGCAACATGAAGTGGAGTGGAGGAGTGATGTCTCGGAGAGCGATGCAACATGAAGTGGAGTGATGCAACATGAAGTGGAGTGATGCAACATGAAGCAGAGTTGAGGAGTGACGTCTCGGAGAGTGATGCAACATGAAGTGGAGTGATGCAACATGAAGCAGAGTGGAGGAGTGACGTCTCAGAGAGCAGGGATGCATTCAGGGACATTAGGTGACTGGAGCACCGAGTCCAGCTGCTGCATTCAAGACACAACCGGGAAATAAAACTAAACATCTAAGTGATCTTAACTGAGTTACAGAGCTTAAACTACAAGCATGTGAAAATGCAGTTAAATTAATAGTTTTGAAACTGTGACCAACAGGCTGGTCAGTAAGAGAACGTGCCCTTGAGCAAGGCAGTGAACCGATACCTCCTTTATACGTGTCTTGGAACGAGAGCAGCAGGAAAATACACGCATGAAATGTCGTCTGAGAAATAATATTTTGGTTTTATTGTCATACCTTTAAATCCTCTTCTCCTGTCTAGAAAAGTTTCCTCTTGTTGGTTCTCAAACATTCTTGTCAGACCGCCGCTGTCACTTTGTGTTTTGGAAAAAAAAAAACCTTCTGAAAGGATTTTAGTTTGTCAGCGCTGTGAGTCAATACCTGCAGAAGAGACGAGACGCCGAGTTGACAGAAGTTGGAAAAAGCACCAATATATTTGTTGTTCCTGAAAGGGCTGTTTGTCCTTGTGGAGATGCAAAGTGTGTGTGTGTGTGTGTGTGTGTGTGTGTGTGTGTGTGTGTGTGTGTGTGTTCGCCGTCCCGTGTCATTGTGCAAGGACAGTCCTTTCTCTCTTGGTTGAAGTGCTGGATTGGATGTGTACACCCTCGCGTCGTCGTATTGTCTGGGGGACAACAGCCTCGCCGCACGCCTTTCAAATTCAAATGCTCAAAGCTTTCTTGTCCATCACGCGGACGCAACGGTGACTGCGGCATCATGGGACGTTACTGGACGTCCGCAGAGACCCAGAGCGTCGAGGCGGAGCGACAAAAAAAAAAAAAACACTGGAAGACACACATGTATGGATGCACAAAATAGATGCACAACCGCACACACACACACACACACACACACACACACATACATGTAATACACACATACATCCACATACGTGTGCACACACAGATGCACCCGGTGGTTGTTTTACCAGGTCAAACTGTAAGACGGATTTTTGTGTTTTCTTGGTGCACCATTTTGCATCGCAAAAAAATAGAAACCGGCACATTTTGATTTTTAGTCATTTTATTATTTTGTTGTTTGTTTGATTCCAAAGGTTTTATATATTTTCAGGTGTTGACTCTGTCAGCATCTCTCATTGGAACCAAGAGGTTTTGCTTTGTACGATGTCAACATATTATTGTAGGAGGAGTGAGTTGAGTGAGTGAGTGTATGAGTTGCTCCGGCTGTCACATGAGAACATACTCAGACTGACAGCGTTTAATGTGTGTGAGCTGATGTTTGTCTCATGATGAAAGGATGAAAAACTAACAAACGATAACAAATGTTTTGAAATTTTAAAAATACATGGTTGCCAGTCAGACTGTTTTTTCCCCCTCTCGGTGTTTCAAGGACATGCAGCAGCAGTTCAAAGCTGTGATGGGGTTTTTGAACATCAGAGTGTTTCTGCTTCAAGTGTTCAGTCTTTCTACGGTCCAGGTTCAGTCTGCAGCAGCCTGGTGTCCTTGGGCGAGACGCTGAAGTCTGTCAGAGGTTTCAGCTGAACGCTCAGAATGAACTGGGAGGTGAATCTGTTGTCTGAATGGATCAGAACTGAGACTCTGTTGTCCAAACACAGACAGGGCTTGGGTTTTCAAATCAAATGAAGTTGGAGCTGATACTATATATATATACAGCACTTCTGTATATACTATATATACTACTACTATATATATTCTAGGAGCCATTTTTTTAGTATTTGTAGTTTAAATGTGTGGACTTTATTTGATAAATGTGTGGACTTTTATTTTGAAATGTCTAAATGTCAGTGAGTTGATTTGATTGAGGGCACCTGTATATGGCAGGTAATGTTTGGATAGGGTCGAATGGGATGGTAGTGGGAAGCTACAGTTTTCAACCACGCACGCACGCACGCACGCACGCACGCACGCACGCACGCACGCACGCACGCACGCACGCACACACACACACACACTTCAGAATACTGGTTTGGAAACATTTTTCTTTTTGTTTAACAACGTATATTTTGTGTTTAATAAATGCCAAGCAAAAACTAAGCAAAAAAAAAAAATGTAATATCCGAATTTAGTATCAGTATATATATATAGTGTGTATATATATACTGATACTAAATCCGGTTATTAAATAATGGAATGAAATATCTGAAATAGAATCCAGGCGAGAACCATGTAGGACGTGGACGTGCTCTATTTTAATAGATAGTGATTCTCACGCACAAACTCTCTCACACACACACACACACACACACACACACACACACACAGTCTTGCCCATGACCTGTGTGTGTGTTCCAAGCATATTTCCTGAGCAGGATAACATAAAGTCTGAGCTGTCAAATCCAAAACACACCATATTTGTCACCGCACATTTGCCGCACACATGCACACACATACACACACACACACACACACACACACACACACACACACACAGTTCAGGTAATCTAGTAGAAGTAGCAATAGCCTTCAGTGTGAGGTTCTCTGTACCTCTCTCTCTCACACACACACACACACACACACACACATGTATGTATGTGTACACCAAGACACACATAGTGATGAATTGAGGCATGGCTGTTCCATCACTCACATCCATCACATCCACTCTGAAGGTGTTTTTTTTTAATCTTGTGTGTGTGTGTGTGTGTGTGTGTGATAGTGTCATGTATCTGAGTCCATGCTGTTGTTTCTCACCCCTCAGCTCCTCCCCCTTCATTCTTTCTTTTTAAAAGTCAGACTAAAATGTTCAACATCACACACAGTGACTAGGAAGAGGTTCGGTAGGTTGATACATAGTAGACATGTCTGGATGAATGTCAGTCTGCTGCTGACGTGCACGGCGTCAGGGAGACGTGCACGCGGAGACGTGCACGCCGTCAGGGAGACGTGCACGGCATCGGAACACCATCAGCTGATTGGATGTGAAAGTGTGTTGATGCTACCAGACTGATCACTGCAGACATGTTTCTTCTTCTCTTTCCTCCTCTGATGTCCTGCCTTCTCTCCCTCTTCCTCATTCTCTCCTTTCCATTCCTCTTCTTCTTCCCCTTTCCACTATTCTCCCCCTCTCTCCTCTCCTCTCCCCCCCTCCTCCCCCCTCTCCCCCCTCTCCTCTCGTGTTGTTGTTGGAGGTCACTGCTTCCATAGATGAAGCTCATCTCCTCGGTCATCCATATGAGAACGTGTCAGGGATTTAGACTTCTTATCACAGCTGTCCAGCATCGCTCAAATCCTCTCTCTCTCTCTCTATCACACACACACACACACACACACACACACACACACACACACACACACACACACACACACACACACACACACACACATACACAACCCAATCAGATTATGATGGTATAGAGAATGTACAGCATGATAAAGCTTCGGGCTGGACACAAATACACTTTATCCTGGAGATTGTGCATATCTGAGTGTGTGTGTGTGTGTGTGTGTGTGTGTGTGTGTGTGTGTGTGTGTGTGTGTGTGTGTGTGTGTGTGTGTGTTTGTACACGTACACATCAACCCAGCAGACAGACATCATGACACCGAGACACTGAGGATACTTCGGTCCTACAGTGGAAGCTGATGGCACCAGTTTACTTCTTATTGATTTTCTTTCTGTCCTCAGTCTGCCTTTGTCTCTCTCTCTCTCTCTCTCTCTCTCTCTCTCTCTCTCTCTCTCTCTCTCTCCCCAGCGTCCATGTGTTTTCTCAGCTTCTGTCCTCTGAGTAGTGATTGTGTGTTGTGTGTGTCCTCTGAAGCATAAAAACACTAAACAAACTCGTAACCGACCGAGCAGCTTGTTAAACGTTTAGAGGGTCCAGACAAATGACATGAATGACTTCCAACAAGAGCTTGACTCTCACGTCAACAAACAACTTGTACTTGTTTATATATATATATATATACTTGTATTCATGCTCCACAGTATTATGAGAGATCACTGAGATAGTTGTGGTGGGTTACCTGACTTGGATGGAGGCGAGCTTCTCTTCCTCATGGTGAAATCAAACATGAGCTTTGTGAACATGATGAGGAATGAATCGATTTTTATCTGATCTTTTGATTTCTATAGAGACAAATCAGATCAGAGACACAAGAAGTGAAGGTTGTACTGTATGTATGTAGGTATATATATTTCTCTCTCATATTGGATCACCTGCAGTACATATTTGCCTCTACCACTTCTTTCATCCCTCGTTGCCTCGACATTAACTTCATTTCTTGGAGGTCCAGGAGGTTGTGGAGGGAAAGGTCGCAGGTTTAATCCTTGACTTTTCCTCACACTCACATCTGCCTGAAACAGAATAACAGACGGGAGGAGATAGGAGAGGACAATGAGTCTCTTCTTCCTCAGTGATGCTTGACATTTAGAAACTCGGTCCCTTCTCTGTCCTATCAGATAACAGGTGAGCGTTTTCCTATCGCCTCTACAGATCACTGCAAAGGTGTTAGCGCTGTTAGCATTTGCCTTTCAATACAGTGTGCACTGCTAGCCAAAAGCTAGTTGACTAGATTAGATTTGGTTCGCTAGCTTGTTGCGGTGGAGCGTTGTGGAGGGTTGTGTAGGGTTGTGTAATCCTGTGTAGGGTTGTGTAGGCCTGTGGAGGGTTGTGTAGGGTTGTGTAGGGTTGTGGAGGGTTGTGGAGGGTTGTGGAGGGTTGTGTAGGATTGTAGAGGGTTGTGTAGGGTTGTGTAGGCCTGTGTAGGGTTGTGTAGGCCTGTGTAGGGTTGTGTAGGCTTGCGTAGGCTTGCGTAGGGTTGTGTAGGCTTGCGTAGGGTTGTGTAGGCTTGCGTAGGGTTGCGTAGGCTTGTGGAGGGTTGCGTAGGCTTGTGGAGGGTTGTGTAGGCTTGTGGAGGGTTGCGTAGGGTTGTGTAGGCTTGTGTAGGGTTGTGGAGGGTTGTGGAGGCTTGCGTAGGGTTGTGGAGGGTTGTGGAGGGTTGCGTAGGGTTGTGGAGGGTTGCGTAGGGTTGTGGAGGGTTGCGTAGGGTTGCGTAGGCTTGTGGAGGCTTGTGGAGGGTTGTGGAGGGTTGCGTAGACTTGCGTAGGGTTGCGTAGGGTTGTGTAGGCTTGCGGAGGGTTGTGTAGGCTTGTGGAGGGTTGCGTAGGGTTGTGTAGGCTTGTGGAGGGTTGTGGAGGGTTGTGGAGGGTTGTGTAGGCTTGTGGAGGGTTGTGGAGGCTTGTGGAGGGTTGTGGAGGCCTGTGTAGGCTTGTGGAGGGTTGTGGAGGCTTGTGGAGGCTTGCGGAGGGTTGTGGAGGGTTGTGGAGGGTTGTGGAGGGTTGTGGAGGCTTGCGGAGGGTTGTGGAGGGTTGTGAGAGTGTTGTTGTGGAGGGTTGTGGACCTGTGGAGGTTGTGGAGGTTGTGGAGGCTTGTGGAGGCTCTGTGTAGGGTGTGGAGGGTTGTGTAGGGTCTGTGGAGGGTTGTGGAGGCCTGTGTAGGTTGTGGAGGGTTGTGAGGCTGTGGAGGCGAGGGTTTTGTAGGCTGTGTAGGGTTGTGGAGGGTTGTGAGGCCTGTGTAGGCCTTGTGGAGGTGTGGAGGCTTGTGGAGTTACGGAGGTTCCATGTACTCTCGAGGGTGTGGAGAAAAATGTTTGGATCATAAAATCCAATAATGTTATCTCATTGTTTGTACAATCATTTACTTCTGACTAACACATAAACTACATTGCAAAGTCCGTCCTACATTCTTTCTTTGTTTCACGTTTCTCAGATTGTTAACTTGAATGTGGTTCGTCAACCACTCCAGTGCACATACGTCCTTGTAAAAGGCAGGTCCGTACAGCAAATTAAATTCGATGTCCTTTTCTCAACATGGTCTCACATGTCATTTGCTCGACAGTGAAGTGCAAATGTGCCGTTAACAGGTCACGACCTCGTCAGGAGGAGAGACAGCGGGTAAACGTGCAGGCTCACGAGTGATGAATGCAAAGTGATGCCTTTCCTCTAAAGGCGGCTACCATGTACATCTGCCTTCCAATATCAAATGAGCGTGCAATCGGCCTTTCTTAAGCAGGCGCTCTTTCTTCCTCAGTATCCTAACGCATCACTCTGTCATAAGAGGGTTTTACGCTCGGGA
>JAXDDW010000043.1:3145000-3147500 GCA_034670385.1 Hoplostethus mediterraneus | reverse complement strand
TCATATATCACAGGCCATTAATGAAGCCGGTCACTTCCCTCGGACACTCTCCTCCCCCCTTTTCTCTCTCTCTCTCTCTCTCTCTCTCTCTCTCTCTCTCTCAGGTGTTGATGGCATTTCTTCTTGTTTTGCATCCAGACACATCGCCACCATCGGTTTCTCATCGTTTCTCATGTTACCTGCATGTCACCGACGCCTACATCTCCACTACACACACACACACCACACTCCACATTTATCCTCTGAATGAGACCAATTTACTTTTTGCACCTTCCGTTCATCGTCCGTCTCTGTTGTGTTCTGGCTGGACTCACACATCGCTGCATTTCTCCACCCACACACTCTCTCTCTCTCTCTCTCTCTCTGCTCCCCCGTTTGGTCTAATAAATGAGCAGTGTGGTATTAGCGCTGACCTTCAGAGCGTGGCTCTCAGGGAAGGCTTATGGTGATGTTAGCCATGTTCTAAGCCAGGAGGATTAGCGCAGCCAGGGAGGTTTCCGCAGGCTTACGTGTGATTATCAATATTGTACAGTCTCGCCATCAGGGGGGCAGATAAGGTGTTTATAAGTAATAAATATCATGGTTCATTATAAAAGTAGGAAATATCAGATCTCTCTCGTCTAATGCAGCAGCTTGTAGAATTAGACGCCTTTTTGTTGTTTTTGCTCATTTTTTCCTCATTTTTTCCTCACTTATTTACACGTTTCATCGATGTGGAGGTGTGTGTGTGTGTGTGTGTGTGTGTGTGTGTGTGTGTGTGTGTGTGTGTGTGTGTGTGTGTGTGTGTGTGTGTGTGTTCACTCCCTCCCGATACTCAACTATAGCATCACAACAGATCGACACACTGCATGTTTGGATTTGTGAGCAGAGCACAGGGTGTGATGCTGAACGGACTGGACAGTTTGGTCTTTAACATGAGAACAATAGAAACAAGACACACACACACACACACACACACACACACACACACACACTCAGCAGAATCACTGTCATGTTAACATGCGGTGTGTGCAGAAGCAGTTTCACCTGGTTCATTGGTGCTGATGGTTTATTCCGTCCTAACTCGCGTTTGTTTTCCTCTCCGATACAAACACAGTTGCTTTGTGTAACGCAACTCCATTCTGACAACGAAGCCAATCAGCATTGATGGAGAGCAAGGCAAATATGGATTTCTACTCAACAGGAGAGACGTGTGTGTGTGTGTGTGTTTTCAAGTGTGTGAAGAGGCATGGATTTGTGATGTGTGTGTGTTTACAGCCCAGAGGGAAACATCTTTTGCTCAAGAGTCTTTTCTTCATCTGCTAAGAAATATAGGAGAGATCTCAATTCTTCTTGTGATCATCTTCATCTGAGATGTTTCTCCTAAAACCCCTGAGGAGCAACGAGGAGACGACAGAGAGAGAGAGAGGATTCCTGAGACTTGATGAGATCAGTGTGAAGATGTTACCATAGGGGTGGGCGATGATCGTGTTTATAATCGTAATCGCGATTTAAATTATGTAATCGTGGCAAATTTTCAAAATCGTTGATTTCGATTGTTATTTAGGCGACAAGAACGAGGAACGTCTAGAAGCGCCAGTTAGCAAAGCAACCAGTGTGTGTGTGTGTGTGTGTGCGCACGTGCATCAGACGTAACATCACTTTCCCGTGAATGAATGGGCCAAATACTTTCCCCAATACTGCGTTCATGAACTGTCCCCTTAAAAAATACTACGTGGTATTCAGTCACGTCCCTCCGCCCCGTCCAGTAACGCCGTGTTCAGACAGGTTTGGACCGGTCGTTTTTTTGCGAGCCGCGAGCGAATGTGTCAAGCCGGACAGGAAGTCAGACACAGGAACGGCATAGAGCAGCTGGTCAATTTCAAAATAAAACAGATTTCAAAATAAAACAGATTTCAAAATAAAACTAAACAAATAAAATAATCGTTCATTAATCGTAATCGAGGTAAAAGTTTGAAATGATCACGATATTGGTTTTTAGTCATATCGCCCACCCCTATGCTACCATGTGACGTATATAACGGTCATCAGCTCCTACTGTCTGTCTGTTGGCCTCGTAGCTTCAACAGGAAGATGCAACAGTTTTCTTTGAGATCTTCCTCTGATCTCATGGTTTCATATCCAGGAGAGTTAAATGTTATTTCAGAGTTGAATTGGAGAAACGGGAGAAAAAGCCTTCAGTCTCATCTTGGTGTTAGAAAGAGATCTTTTGTGTCCAGGAGATATAAAAGGTAGAAATATCAGATCTCTTCCGATGCAGTCAGGTTTACTTTTGGAACTATTTTATGTGAGCAACCACGTATTCATCCGCCGCCGAGGTTTTTTTTATCTGTCTCAGTTTAAAGTAGTGTGTTCTTGTATCACATCTCCTTCCCCAAACCCGCGGCCTACTGTCGCTCAACATAGTGGACGCTAAAGTGTTAGCATGTATCACCTGAGCCAGCGATCTACCGGGGACACGCGGATGATTCGGTTGTCTGTGATGTCACAGAGAGACCGG
>JAXDDW010000043.1:3132500-3140000 GCA_034670385.1 Hoplostethus mediterraneus | reverse complement strand
GCAGCCTTAGAAGACGTCCAACCGAGTTTGTTTGTGCTTGATTTCTGCTTCATTAGTTGTGTGTGTTTTCTTTTTACTTGGATCTGAGATGTTTTCACGGTATCTTGTTTTGTTGTTTTTCTTCTCTTCTTTCGTTTTTATCACTGGCACAAGGTTGAGTTTGAAAAGAAGGAAACCTCGGTGTGTAGCCTTGTAGTCGTGCATCGCTAAAACAGCAAATAAAGACGGTAAAATCGGAGATACGGGGTTTCCGAAGGACTCTGACGAAGTCCAGTGCTACTTGGTAGGGAGTAACACGGCTCCGACATGATGCTCTATTACCGAGAGGTCAACAGCTCTTATGCGCTGAATGTCATTATGGTTATTAGGCTGCTGTCTGTATGGTGATGAGGCATGAGGACGGTGCAAGGGTGTGTGTGTGTGTGTGTGTGTGTGTGCGTGTGTGTGTGTGTGTGTGTGCGTGCACATACCGGTGTTTCCATTTCATAGGTGTATATCGTGTTTCCATCAAGCGTATTATGCATGAGTGGCTTCTGCAGGATACTCCTGATCACCCACACAACACTGATGGATGCTGAAGAGGCAGGAGGATTGGGGGGCGGGTGGGAGGGGTCGAGGTGAGAGAGGATCTAGGACACACAGGAATAGAACGAGATAAGGGAGAGAGAGACAGAGACGTATAGACGGAGGGAAAAACAGGTTGCGAGATTAAAGAGTCTGACAGAGGAAGGAGGAGATTGATAAAGCAGCAGAGGACGACCTCAGGCTGCAGTCACACCTGAGTCAGTCACATGGACTCACAGGGAACTTGTTTATCGGTCATCCCACCAGGTTAGAGATCCCTGTAGTCCCTGTTTTCCTTCTCTGGTGTTCCTACCACTTAAGAACACATGGGAGAAGAAATCTGTGAACATGAGCATCAAGTCCAGACTGTTGTTACGCCAGGCTTTCCAAGCATGAGGAACATCTGTCTGCTGATACCCATAAACCCTTGCATTTTGAGGTCATTACGCTCCCCCTCCTAACGGAAAACCGCACCACAGTTTGCTAGGAAGACGACCAAGACGTTTTCATTTTTCAGGCGGTTAATTGGTGCCGCCCAAAGTTCCAGTGGTATTTTTTCTCACCTGGCACTAAAGGAGTAAACGCTGTGAAGTTCAAATCAAACTGCTGCAAAACATGCTTGGCGTGAAGGTGAGAGATGAGGACAGAGGTGGATGGAGGGAAAGAGAGAGAGAGAGAGAGAGAGGTTACAACTAAATGAGAGAAAGCGAGGAAGAGGAGAAGAAGGAGATGAAAAGAGAAGCTGGAAAGGCAATAGAGACGAGAGCACAAGAGTGACAGAGGGAGATACAAAGGACGAGAAGGGGCAGCGAGGAGGAGGAGGAGGAGGAAGAGGAGGAGGAGGAGGAGGTGGTCAAAGCATCAGCGCTGTGCAGCACTTCTCAAGGGCATGGATGAGAAGAAAACTCTGCCGAGGGGGGGGTCACTTCAGCAGAACGTTGTGAAGGACGTGCCCCTCTTAAAGAGACATGTTGAAAAGCTGCTTAGAAATATTCCTTTCTGATGACTTTTGAGGGAGGAGGGGTTACCTTGACGACGGCTTAATGGGACCTGGAGGCAGTCAAAGGATTCTTAGACCCTATTAAATTAAGAGTCATATCTCCTTTTAGATTTAATAACACGGACGAACATATCCAGTACAATTATGGGTATTTTTCCGAATATTTGCATGCATGTACAATGGATGGAGGAGACGAGGAGACACTCCTCACCGAGGCATTAACCTGATTAGGTAATTGCAGTACTGATGACTAAAAAATCTCCCCTATTTCTTTTCTCTTTTCTTTTCCATCAACATTACTCGTCACGTCAGCCCTCAAGGCCAGAGAGAACATCAGCATCAAAGCTAACATCAAAGTCAAAGTCTATGGCTCTTGCTAAAATGCTAATCATGTTTTTTTTTTTAATCCAAGTAAACCCTTTCAAAGTAACTTGAGAGACGAGGGGGACCAGAGGAGATTGGCATTTTCAACTCCGTCTACATACAACATTTTGACTTTGACTCGGGGGGGAGAAAAGGGGGAGTAAGTATAGGAGTGGGGATGGAGAGAGGAAAACAGAAAGAGAAGGAAATGAGGGAGCGGGAGAGGAGGCGGGGCGAGGGAAGGAACAGCAGACAGGATGATCGAGGGAGAACAAACAGTGTCGGGGTAATGTTAATGGGGACGAGGATCTTGTCACATTAAATATAGATGACTCTCTGTTATGGGACATGAAATATACATGAACCGCTGGGCTGACATCTGTATCAGCTGTGCTCAGAGGCTCGTCTGAGGTGGAGGGGGGAGGGGGGGAGGAGGGCAGGGAGATACAGGAGGGGAGAAAGAGAAAGTCAAATGAAGGAAAGCAAAAGAAAGAGACGATCAAGGGAGCGAGACGAGGTTCTTGACGGTACTTGATCCCCGGCCAACGGAGGCGCGTGGTTTTTCTTTTTTCCAGGGCTTTTTCCCAGACAGGGATCAATACTTTATTGTTATGTTTGTTGTGCCGTTGAAGTCTTAATCTGAGGTCTTGACTCCCGGTTGCCCGAGGCTGATCCCGTGGTGCTTATCGGCAGAGTAGGGGCCGGTAACCCCGGTGTCGCGGATAAAACCCCCTTAAGGCCCGAATACATCCATCCACTCTCGGGGTCGCGGTGCAGCATGTTCCTGCCCGACGGAGAGAGACAATATCGGTGTCAGCAGAGTGTAGAGGCTGGTAAATGGGATGTGATCGATGTGGATAACACCGTGAGCTGCAAAGAACAGAAAAATACTGTGATTTTTTTTTGGGGGGGGCAAAATTGTCTGTGTTGCCTTGACATGCTCTGATACCTCTTCATCCTCTTCCTCCGTCCCGGACTGTGAATGAGTGGTAATGTGACCGTCTCAGATACTGTGGGGGCCTATCTCTAATATCCTATTATCTTATATTTCTTTGGATTCTTTATTTTTTTCAGTATCCAGCAGTTAGTCTTTGTATGCGCTGGGTAAAATACCACAATGATCTTCTTGCGATCACCGTGTTACTGACGTGCTTCCTTCATGGTCATCGTCCTTCATACCTCTGTTACCCATGAACGACTGAGTGAGGACCCTTTATCTGAGTCTTCTTCGTCTTTACCAGTTGCTATGAATCAGTACAAGAGAACGGGAACTTGACCGTGCAATGTGTCTTACCGGTTACGACCGTGGTTCAGAGGGAGATAACATAAAGGGGACACTGACGAAAAACCTGAAGTTGCAAAACGGAAGTGGTTTATTTGCTACAAATCATAACCAAAAGGGGAAAAGACCTCTTGGTATGAGCTCTTGTTTATTGGATCTTGTTTATTTGATACACCTATTTGTCTTAGCTCTTGCTCATTTGACTTTCCTATTTGTCGCATTTGTTTAAGAAGAGTAGGTAGCTAACTTATTGCTCTTTTACCTTAGCGCTAGTTCTGCTCTTAGATGCTTGTTTAGGAAGGAAATGCACTTACGATTTCTGGTGACTAGTAGTTTTCTCTGGTGACTAGTAGTTTTCTTGCCTACTTATGTTGAATGCACTTATTGTAAGTCGCTTTGGATAAAAGCGTCTGCTAAATGCCTGTAATGTAATGTAAAAGAAAGATGGTGGCCAAGAAGACTGCTCCAGACATCTTTTACTGACTAAGCAGCACTTTCATACATAACAGAAATAACAAAATCATGGACTTCAACAATGAATCACAAACTAATATCTCCATTTCTCTCTAATAATGTAATAATAACGTCTGAGTCACGAGTCGCGAGTATTTCACTTGCGTCATTTCGTAAACGTCACGATCATTAACTCTCTGATGTTTGCCTCCGTCTCTCCCCAGTCGCGAGGAACCAGTACGAGCGGATGGGCAGCGACGTCACCATGCAGTGCGGCTCGCTGGACAACGACGCGTCCGTGTCCTGGAAGGTGAACGGGACGGACGTGAAGGCCCGCCACCGTCTAGAGGGTCCCAGGCTGGCGCTGACCCAAGTGGACCTGGGCCATAATGGACTCTACAGCTGCTTCCAGAACCCGCACGGAGAGAGGCGCGACACCATCAACCTCCGCATCGGCAGTAAGTCGACTATTATTCTCAGATAACACGGGATGAAACATCATCATCCCCGCGGAGACGTTGTGAAAAGTAAATTAGAACAGAATTAATAATAAAACAAATTGCAGTTTCACCACTAGGACATATTAGGAAATCTATTAATCTTAATTCAAATCTATTAATTGCAGCATGTAAGGTCGGCAAAAACAACAGCAGTTAAATGTACTGAGACAAAGAAGAAATTAATTATAAAGATTATATATGATAAGAAAATATATTCAGTAATAGGTGAAAATGATAAAAATAAGATATGTGCCAAAAAATCCACCAAATAAGATTCAACATTTTTAGAATATAAACCTATTCACCTCATCAAATATATTGAAATACGTTCTTTCATGTGAGCATAACTATGGGTGGTGGTAGAATAACCATTACACCATAACCATTAACCTCCTCACTGGTATTTGCCCTTGGAATACTACTTTACATTTACATTGTAGGCTTTAGCTGATGCTCTTAGAGCACGAATACATCAGTGACCCTGGAAGAAGCATGCATGACAGAGAACTGCTAGGATAGGACATAAGAGTCTAGTCTAAAACTGCTGTTTCTACAATGACAAATATAGCATCAATTAACAGGTAGATATGAAACAACCTGTACATTGTAACACCATCAGCATAATGAAGAACTCTATCAGTTCACTGACAAGTATTACTTTCATATTTCACCAGAATCTTGTTCTCTTGCTATCTGCACCACTCTCCTCCTCCCCCTTTTAATTAAAACCATTCCCACCTGGCAGCTGCCCAACAGCTCCCCAGTCTGCTGCCCAACAGCCCCATGCAGCAGTGTGGGGTCAAGTGGCCTCCATAACGTCACCTTAACAGTTTATAAGGGAGGAGAATCGTCGATCCTCACACCATAAAATGACCTCAACTTGACTAACAGCTGTAACTTCACTGTGACAGCCTGTTGGAACCGGTGCTACGAATATAACGATGATGAAAACAAATGCATGACTAGAAATGATAGAATGGGCTTGTGCAGTACTAGAATGTGACTGTGCTGTTCTACGAGTCCTACAATGTGACTATGCTGTCCTATAAGTTCTAGAAGATCTAGAATGTGACTGTGCTGTTCTAGGAGTTCTAGAATGTGACTGTGCTGTTCTAGGAGTTCTAGAATGTGACTGTGCTGTTCTACAGGTTCTAGAATGTGACTGTGCTATTCTAGGAGTTCTAGAATGTGACTGTGCTGTTCTACGAGTTCTAGAATGCGACTATGCTGTTCTACAGGTTCTAGAATGTGACTGTGCTGTTCTACGGGTTCTAGAAAGTGACTGTGCTGTTCTACGAGTTCTAGAATGTGTCTGTGCTGTTCTACGAGTTCTAGAATGACTGCTGTTCTACGGGTTCTACAATGTGACTGTGCTCTTCTGTAAGTTCTAGAAGTTCTAGAATGACTGTGCTGTTCTATGGGTTATAGAATGTGACTGTGCTGTTCTATGAGTTCTACAATGTGACTGTGCTGTTCTACGGGTTCTACAATGTGACTGTGCTGTTCTGTAAGTTCTAGAAGTTCTAGAATGTGACTGTGCTGTTCTACGGGTTCTAGAATGTGACTGTGCTGTTCTACGGGTTCTAGAATGTGACTGTGCTGTTCTACGAGTTCTAGAATGTGACTGTGCTGTTCTACGGGTTCTAGAATGTGACGTTGTGCCATGTAGATGCAGATAGACCCTCTCACTGATAGAAAGCGACTCTGCAGTATAATGTGCGGTAGAAATGCTGAAGAGCACAATTTAGCAAATTGCATCCACTTAAACGTACAATAGAACTGAGTAGAGTGACCCTCTGTGTCGAGTGCTGATCAAGTGTGTTTGCGATGATGTGTTAACAATCATCACGGTGCTGTTGGAATAGCCTGGTACAAAACTGATGTAATGACTGAACTGGAAGCAGTTTGTTGCCAAAAGCCAAGATGCTAGTTCATAGAGATTAACAGTCATTCATTGTTAATGTGATGCTTTGCTCCAAATCCTCAGGTTGATGCTAAGTTGATGATATCCGTTAACATGACAACCGCTAAACGCTAATATAAACTTGAATTGTCATCGTGGTAGTCCTTCAGTCCGTACAGTCGGACCCACTGCCAGCTGACAGCCTCTAATGATCAGTTGTTAAAATGACATTTGGTCGTTTTGCTGTGACTGAAGTGCATTTCAATAATGGCGCAAAAGCTAAAAGAGTGTCAGTTTAACGGCGTGTCACGGTGGCCGTGAGCTGGCGGCGCTCCCCTCTGAGAACCATTATCCTGACAGGGAGGCTTTTATTCTCCGGTTCTGGGCATAATAACTGGGCCTCGATAGGACGGACGTGGAATTGATTGAGTCCTATTAAGGATGATGAGAGTGAACGTTTTACACCGTTGGCAAAATATGTGTTTATCTCAAAGTGAAATCAAGTTAAATGAAGTTAAATCAACACATAATCTAGAACTTTTTAAACCCCCCGGTGATTCGGTTTGTCTCTCATGACGCTACATTTTGTTGCCAAGCAATATTTCACCACTTGATGGAATTATGTTCATTGCCTTGCTGCCATTTAGTCTTTCCACGTTTACCCAACGTGCCTTAGAAAACCACAAGTGCTTGCATTCTTTAGCATAGGTTCCCCCAGTGGGAATTGGACCCCTAACCCCGTGGTGTTGGTGCCGTGCTCTACCTGTTGAGATACACAGGGCTACATTGGTGTGTGTGTGGGTGTGTCTATGATAAAGGTTCCTGAGAGTTAGACCAATGGGTGTTCTTCAGCATGAGAATCAAACTCCAAAGGTTTTGTTTCACCCTAGAGACTCAACAGGAAGAGGTTATAACTGCTAAGAGGACCTTGTTCCCAAACGTCATAATCAGCGTTTTGAAAAGCTTTCCTTTCATTTCAACAATATTAAACCTGTTAGTGTCATAACGAATCTGTGCACCCCTTGTTTAAAAATGGATTTAGAAATACTGGATTTTTCTGCTGTGATCAAAATGAGGGAACGTCAGACGGAGTGCTACTAAGGTCTGTCAACAGTCTTTCATTTTCATCCTCGTGCCAAGCAAATATTGTGGGCAAACAGAACTCATGTGGACTATCGCCATTTCACCATTTCACCATTTCCAACCAGCTGTCACCAGCGAGAACACAACGCAGAGCAAACCCGTCCTGTTGAAGTCTGAATGTAGAATATTACACATGAAGATTTTTAGTTTAGTCTGATGTTAAAACATTTAATACAAATGTTCGACAAATAGTGACAAGTGTGACGCTTTGGAGATGATGAATTACTGAATAGCGAGTTAATGGGTTAGTTAGTGTTATGTTATGGTAGATGTGTGTGTTCATCAGAGGCCA
>JAXDDW010000043.1:3117500-3127500 GCA_034670385.1 Hoplostethus mediterraneus | reverse complement strand
CAGCAAGCGTTCGCATCTTTTATTTATTTATATCTTATATTTGGCCGACCGGTCAATACAAGCCACGGGAACTCCCATCATCCCATCATGAGCATTTCCTCACTGGATTTACAGGCTTTTATTTCCAACCACTTCATTGAGAATGTGTGGATGAACGTATGAACTGGTTGATGAATGTGAGTGTATTGTAGAACATTTTTTCTCTACTTAAAGCCCCAGGAAACTTGGCTTGAAATAGTAAAAATGAATATATGATATCAAAGTTTAGTGTCTAATTAAGCATCCACAAAAATCTGAGTGAAAATAAACGTTCAGAAATATTAGAAAACCTCGTTCAGATGAGTGGGGGGTTCAGAACAGTGGGGTTGAAGTGGGCGTGGTATTTTCTGAGATTTATGACGCAGAGAATTCATTCATCCAATCGTTAAAAAATGCACGTCAGTTGTCCCGCCCCCAACAGGTGCAACAGCTTGACAGTTTGACATCCGTCGTGTCAGGATGTCAATCAAATCCTGATCTGACATGCCTACACAGTCCTGAGAAATGGTCTGAACAGCTAAATGATGTTTTTGAACGAGGTTTTCTAATATTTCTGAACGTTTATTTTCACTCCGATTTTTGCGGATGCTTAATTAGACACTAAACTTTGACATCATATATTCATTTTTACTATTTCAAGTTTCCTGGGGCTTTAATACACACACAGATATTGATTATTAGTGATAAATCAGGACTGTGTGAACGTTTCTCAGCCTCGACATTCAAACCTCTGCATCGTCGTTCTCTCTCCTCCTCCTCGTCCTTTTTTCTCCACAACTTCTTTCTTTCCGCTCCACATCCCCGATTTTTTCCCCCTCTCCCCTTTTTTTTTTTTTGCTCTGAACAGCCTCCCGTCACTTAATTGCAGCAGACAACCATAACAAATGTGAAAATGGGCCCGGTTTAAGAAGTCAGTGGGAAGCCATGAGAGGAAGTCAGACAGAGACGTGGTGTGCTTTGGCCTCTTGGTCTCCGTTCAGCAGCGATCTGGCAGGACAGATTGTTCTCCCTCTATCAGCGCCGTCGCATCGCCTCCCTCAGCTTCACATATCGTCAGGTGATTTTGGGACAAGAAGGTCAAGCCGATATATCTCAGGCCGTGTGTGTGTGTGTGTGTGTGTGTGTGTGTGTGTGTGTGTGTGTGTGTGTGTGTGTGTGTTTTTGCTTCACACGACAGCTCCAATTTCCTGCAATTTCACTGTAAGTAGACGGCGGCAACATGGTGGTTTGACCCGGTTGGTTCTGGTTTTTTGCTACCTGCTGGTCTGGACTGTTGCATTCTGGAACAACGCGAGAAAAATAAATGGAAAAGAAAATAAATGTTTTTGTGTTGCAGTTGGAGAGGCCGGGTCTTTTTTTGTTTTGTTCATTGTTTGGTTTGTTTGTTTTCATGTTTTTTCCCTGTAAGTATGATTACTGATATACTTTATGTTGAGGTATCATCGTGAGCCATTTTTGGCTTCTAACCTCTCCTGCACAATGTTCAAACTTAAAAAAAAAAAATTGTCCTTTTAATTATATGTGCAAATAAATTTAAACTTAACTAAACAATACTGATGAAAGTGTAAAAATAGGGTTGGAGAGAAAGATGTGTTTAATAAAATTTGATCTAAGTAAAGGATTTCATAATAATAATTCCAGGTTTTATAATAAGTTTTTCCTGTAACTAGAGGCTGATTAAACACAACACACACACACACACACACACACACACACACACACACCCTCCACATGACTCCCTGGAGATGGACTGGGTCCAGGGTTTCAGCAGCTTTGTGGATCAGCCAGCTCTTTCCTCCAGAGCACTTTTGCTCTTTTTCCTCTTTTTGCATCATTGTTCTGTTTTAACCGTAACCTTTCTTCTCTTCCTCTATCTCCTCTATCTCCTCTATCTCCTCCTTCCTCTGTGCCCATGTTCCCTATCTTGCCTGATCCCTTGGTCTCCGTCTCATCCTGCCTCTTTCTCCTCCTCTAATCGTTCTCATACCCTCTTCATCCACTGCTTTCTCTCTCCTCCTCGTCTCTCTTCCTGCCGGTTCATAGCGAGTCTTGTGAAAATCACCAACAGTCTCTTTTTCTTTTTTTCCTCATCTCTGGTTTTTTGTTCTTCTCCTTCCACCCTGCATCCTTTTTTCCTTCATCTCAGGTTCAACTCAACCTTTTACTGTCACAATTTGTTTCACTCTGACATTTAGTGCACACGACAAAAACCAGTCCAGAAGTGTCACACACACCATCTGGTACACACACAACACATGACTGAGGAGGTGCATCTCTCTTGACTCCTCCCACATCCCTCTTTCCGTCTCCCTCCTCTATGTAAGAGTCATATTCACTTCAGTCTCTCTCTCCTTCATCTCTCCCTCCATCCCATCATAGTTGATCCTTCCCTCACCTCCTTTCCTCCCTCGTCTCCTCCCCCCTGACTCTTCAATCTTCTATCGCTTTCCTTCCTCCTTCCATCTTCTCTCTCTCTTCACCTCCCTCCGTGAACCACCTCTTGATCCCTCACACGTTCCTAGATTATTGATCTATCGATGGTTCATGACATCATCAGAGTCAATCAGTTATTTTGTCGTTATTATTGATCAGTGAATCAAAACGGTTCATTTTGATCAAACTTTCTGATGCAATGCGGGTCCTTCCTCTCCCTCTCTCCTTCCTCTCCTTCCTCTCCCTCTCTCCTTCCTCTCCCTCCTATCCCTCTCTCCTTCCTCTCCTCCTCTCCCTCTCTCCTTCCTCTCCCTCTCTCTCCTTCCTCTCCCTCCTCTCCCTCTCTCCTTCCTCTCCCTCTCTCCTTCCTCTCTCCTTCCTCTCTCCTCCTCTCCCTCTCTCCTTCCTCTCCTTCCTCTCCCTCTCTCCTTCCTCTCCCTCCTCTCCCTCTCTCCTTCCTCTCCTTCCTCTCCCTCTCTCCTTCCTCTCCCTCCTCTCCCTCTCTCCTTCCTCTCCTTCCTCTCCCTCTCTCCTTCCTCTCCCCCTCTCCTCCCTCTCCCTCCCCCCTCTCCCCCTCCCTCACCCTAATTACCCATCCAGAGGTAGTGGAATAAACCGACTGACTGTGTTATTATCTTGTCTCCTCAGTTGGCTCTGCCTTACTTGACTTGACATGCAGCAAAATAAAAATGTTTGCACTGTGTGTGTGTGTGTGTGTGTCTCTGTGTGTGTGTGTGTGTGTGTGTGTGTGTGTGTGTGTGTGTGTGTGTGTGTGTTGGTGCTTGCGGCCGCATTTTTATGTGTGTGCACGTGTGCGTCTGCGCCAGACTGTCACCATGTGTTTAGTGTGTGTGGCAAGAAGGTAGAGGCCTATTCCGTCTTGATTACTGAGCAGCGAAAGAGACATTCCTGGTTTGTCTGTGTCCGTTTATGAGTGTGTGTGTGTGTGCGTGTGTGTGTGTGTGTGTGTGTGTGTGTGTGCACGCGTGCGTGTGTGTGTGTGTGTGTGTGTGTGTGAGAAAAAGAGGCTTTGACCAGAAAGTATTCCCCCTGGCTTAGTGTCCAGCAGTGAGGTTGAGCAGTTTCCTCCACTGACGTCAAGCAACTGAGGAATGGTCAGATATCCATGAAAACATACTTATCGTGTGTGTGTGTGTGTGTGTGTGTGTGTGTGTGTGTGTGTGTGTGTGTGTGTGTGTCTGTGTCTGTGAAAGAGATTCAAATGTCAAATGTTTTGAGAGGTGAAACTGTCCACTCCCGCTGGCCCTCTCGGCCAACCCTGTCAGATCCACTCAGTGTAATGGGTCCCTGACCCGAACCCAAACCCTAAGAGCAGCGTTTCAAACCGAGGGCCTGGAAACCGTCCAGGCTGACGAGCATTTTCCTCATCGCTCATCTCTCTCCGTCCTCCGGGCAGCTCGAGAGGACGCATGTGCACACATCTGAACACATCTGAACACATCTGAACACCGTGGGCTCTGTTTCTGTGAATCAAGGCACATCAGGTTTGCAACACTAGCACTGTTGGACGTGACCGACATTGGATTAGGAGTCAATTATCAGTGGGTGTGGAAGGGACGGGTGGCAATGATGACCGATTCAATCTCCCCTCATTCCCTTTAGGAGTTTAGTCAAGGTACCCACACTGGATGAGGCATGCGCAATTGTGCATCCCTCGAATTAGTCCCTGTCCTGTCGATGGCTGTGGAGCTCCACATGAGGTGACTGAGGAGGCGGTAGGCAGCGTCCTAGTCATCCAAAATTGCCACTTCACCAGTGCAAGATCGCTGAAGTTGATCTGTGCCGGCCTCATATTTCTGCTGCCCTGAAAGCAGAACACTTTCCATGTTGATATCGATAAAAAAAATCTCTCCAGCTCGCTTGCCTTCTCCAAAAACTCAACCCCAACCCAGTACCCAAAGCACGTCTTCCTCAACACACTGTGAATGAAAACAATCTCCAGCCAGTTCTTCCTTGACCGTTTCTCCAGCACGTCCTTGTTTGTTCTAGTCAGAGTCGATCAGTGCAGCGTAGCATGATGGGAAAAGACTCCATGTTGAAGATGTATCCTCGTCTCCTTAAGCTCTTTGGATATTCTGTGACATTATGGGACGTGTTCATCTATATGGATGGATGAGCATTTCATGACCAGGACAACTCATCAAAAATACACCGTCACATGTCACCGTTATAAAAGTTTAAATAGGATTTACTTAAAACATTAGGTCAGATAGAGTTCGTTATGTTCTAGTTGGTTTTTTTGTATTGCACAAGAGACGTTCAAGTTGTTTTTTCATTATTGTTTTTTTTCCTTCCCCCAGTGATGTGAAGGGTTTCCTCTGTTCTCCTCACAGTCCCACAGCTTTTCCATAAAACCTGAGATAGAGAAGCAAGATGTAATGGTTGTTCTATTGATAAGGGTCCCCCGACTCCCATCTGCACGTCTGCTCAGACACAGGGAGTGTAATGGGCCTGCAGAGCGGTGTGTGTGTGTGTGTGTGTGTGTGAGAGAGAGAGAGAGAGAGAGAGACATAGAGAGAAAATGACAATGAGATAATGAGAGCCGGGGCATGAGAGAGAGAATGTGAGAGAAAAAGAAAGAAACGTGTGAGAGACAGCAGAGAGAGAGAGAGAGTGTGTGTGTGTGTGTGTGTGTGTGTGTGTGTGTGTGTGTGTGTGTGTGTGTGTGTGTGTGTGTGTGTGTGTAATGGACTAGGCGTAACGTCATTTCACGCTCCAGGATGAAAGTGACTTCTCCATCCAGTCTATCAGGTCCTTTCTGTATCTGCTCCACTAGCAGTAGTACACGTTTTAGTCATAGAAGTAGAAGTAATAGCAACACTAATGGCAGTAAAAGTAGTAGTAGTAGTAGTAATAGCGGTGTTAGTACTAGTAGTAATAGTAGTAATTGTGTAGTAGTAGTAATAAGACAGATTTGTCTCTGATAAACGCCCAAATAAGGAGTCCTAGCGCTCTGGAGGAACCGAGCAGCGTTGAGGCCTCGCTGCAGCGTTGAGGCCTCAACGCTGCTCGGCACCGCCGTCCTCCCGGAGACGTCTCAATTACTCCAGTCTGTTGGTCCGCTCTCCGGGGACCAGGCAGCTGTGAGCCTGGACTGTGGCTAAACGGGATGTTCCCCAAAGGATGCTATGGGAACAGAGAGAGAGAGACAGACGGGCCGGGTGGAGAGAGGGAGAGAGAGAGAGAGAGAGAGAGACAGACGGGCCGGGTGGAGAGAGAGAGAGAGAGAAGAGAGAGAGAAAGAGAGAGAGCTTAACTTGACAGCTGCATTGTAAAGATGATCTACAGTACAGAGAGCTCTAAGACCAACGGGACCAGAGCCTCGACCTGGACCGAGAGTCGAGACACTCCTCCTGGGAACGTTGAGGCAGCCAGAGAGAGAGAGCGAGCAAGAGAGAGAGAGAGAGAGAAGGATACGGAAGGTAAAAGGATAAACAAACACGTTTGGACACACACACACACACACACACACACACTCACACACACATGCATACTGCGGTGGGCGGATGAAAGGAGTCTCACACAAACATGGCTCCTGTGTCGAAAGAGCCGCTCTTATTGTGGAAAAACACACAGATGTTGGTCTTGGCTGGACAAGAATGTGGGCTGTGTTGGTGCTGTGTGTGTGTGTGTGTGTGTGTGTGTGTGTGTGTGTGTGTGTGTGTGTGTGTGTGTGTGTGTGTGTGTGTGTGTGATGAAAGCTCAGGCTCGCTGCTTATTTGTGCAGGCTTTACTTCAAACAGTCAGCGCACACACACATCATACATGCAGGCATCTACACACACACACACACACACACGTACCAATTTACAGTCTGGAGTGTGAAGCTGGCTGTTTTTGGCTCATGTAGAGTTGCACAGCTCAGGATGTGTGTGTGCATGCCATCCGCTTTCCATCACCCTTCATTCTGCTTCCATCTCTCTCTCTCTCTCTCTCTCTCTCTCTCTCTCTCTCTCTCTCTCTCTCTCTCTCTCTCTCTCTCTCTCTCTCGTCCCTCAGCTGCCAGGTTGTTTGTTCTCACATTACAGTACTGTACCTGCTCATCTCTTTCAGCTGTGAACAGAACAATAAAACCTTTGTCCCTCTAAGTCTCTTCATCTTTAGTTGGTGTTGAATTGTGCGGTTTGGGTTTCACATATTGAGGATCACATAAACCTTCAGTGAATTTCCAAGTAAAATCAAGGCAGAACAGGAACAGTATTTGAGGTGCATTGTGGGGCAGGTGGCCGACGAGCACGTTGAAGTGTAAAGACACTGTTGTTACACTGTAACAATAATAATCACACTTTATGATGTCATCGTTACATTGTTACAATCACGCGTTATGATGTCATCGTTACATTGTTACAATCACCCGTTATGATGTCATCGCTACATTGTTACAATCACGTGTTATGATGTCATCGTTACATTGTTACAATCACGCGTTATGATGTCATCGTTACATTGTTACAATCACGCGTTATGATGTCATCGTTACATTGTTACAATCACGTGTTATGATGTCATCGTTACATTGTTACAATCACGCGTTATGATGTCATCGTTACATTGTTACAGTCACACGTTATGATGTCATCGTTACATTGTTACAGTCACACGTTATGATGTCATTGTTACATTGTTACAGTCACACGTTATGATGTCATCGTTACATTGTTACAATCACGTGTTATGATGTCATCGTTACATTGTTACAATCACGCGTTATGATGTCATCGTTACATTGTTACAATCACGTGTTATGATGTCATCGTTACATTGTTACAATCACGCGTTATGATGTCATCGTTACATTGTTACAGTCACACGTTATGATGTCATCGTTACATTGTTACAATCACGCGTTATTATGTCATCGATATAGTGTTACAATCACACTTTGTGATGTCATCCATACATTGTTACAATCACGCGTTATGACGTCATCGTTACATTGTTACAATCACACATTATGATGTCATGGTTACATTGTTACAATCACGCGTTATGATGTCATCGTTACATTGTTACATGTGGAGTTCTAGTTTCCTGATTCCTGATAATTCATCCTCGTCACACCGTTGTTCTACAGGCGCGTAAATAATCACATTGTGAGCAAAGATTTGGTTTTGTTTTGACGCCGTTCGCGGTACAAACCTCCCACCCCCGGTGATCGGCACTAACAGGGTCTCTTTTCTTTTTTTATGGAGAAAATTGTCTTGTTTAGCAAGTACACTTTTGCATCGAAAGCAGATGAAATTCGATACTGAGCTTCTCCTTCCTTTTGTAAACGTTGTGATGAAGAACCTGAGAATCTTTTTCACAACATTTACTCTGAGGCACATGGAAGAGAGGTAAATTCATGAAGCAGCCACCCTGACGGATAATTCAAAACCTTGTTAATGGAGGGGGGGAGACGAGGAAGAGAGAGAGGGGGGAGAGGAAAGGAGAGAGAGAGAGAGGGTGAGCCGATCAATAATCTCTCTCTCTCTCTCTCTCTCTCTCTCTCTCTCTCTCTCTCTCTCTCTCTCTCTGTTTGGGGGAACGTTCAAAACTCATCCGGTTCCAGTGATAAATAATTCAATTATGTGTTCACTGTCAGGCGCCGCTAACAGGTGTGTGTGTGTGTGTGTGTGTGTGTGTGTGTGTGTGTGTGTGTGTGTGTGTGTGTGTGTGTGTGTGTGTGTGTGTGTGTGTGAAAGGGAGAGGTTGATGCTATCACAAACTCACATAACTTCAGATTTCCTTGGTTCAGGATCTCTGGAGGGGAAAGGCTTTGTGTGCTAATCAGAGAGAAAGACGCTCCAGTCTGCCGTTCTCCACCTCCGTCTACAGTCACTCTTTCTCTTCATGTCTCCCTCCATTTTCTCTCTCTCTCCATCTGCTATGTCTCCTACATACTGTCTCTATTTCCCTGTCTCTCTCTGTCAGTCTAGCGCTCTGTTCAGACAGGCACATCCGTCAGGAGTCGTGTGTTTTTCAGTCTGAACAGCAAAAAAAAAAAAAAAACGCCCACATGCTCTGGAATGTGTTTGTTTTTTAAGGTTTCAACAACATGCATAGGTGGGTTCACAGTGACATCGCATCTCTGAAAGTGCAATCTGACTTTTCGTCACTCCTCCCACGCGATGCAGTTGACGTTGACGTGTTGTGACAAGGAGAGCAGAGAACAAGCGTGGAGGAGAGCCAGCAGCAGCAGGGTAGCGGTACCCGGACAGACGGGGAGGTTTCCTGGCTCCTCGGCGGGTACCAGTCTCCTCCTCCTCCTCCTCCTCCTCCTCCGTCATCGCCGTTAAAAACAGTCAGACTAGACAGACATGAAGCTCCCATGGTACTGACTTGTTGGAGCACCCAGAGATGTTGTTGCCCTGACAACCCATGTTGAAATGACAGCGTGTGATTATGCTGTCTAAACACACACATGTGGTAAAGTGCAACGTGGACAGTCAGCCTGGTTCCCTCTTCCTCCCTTCCTCTTCCTCCCGTCGCTCTCTCTCTCACTCCATTTCTCTCTCTCTATCTGCCACCTCTCTCTCTCTCTCTCTGACTCTCTTCCTTCCCAATCCTATATGAGGTTTTTTGTTTAATAAGAAGCATCAAATTGAAAAGTGTCTCCTTCCTCTGCAGCCCTGGTGGATCTTTGTGAGGCTTATTAAGATATCATTAGCCCAATTCACTGGGCACGGATCCCCGACGGGGCTTTAGAGCGTTGACTTACAATGGGAAGAGAGACGGCTGACGGTGTGAAAGTGCTACTGGGAAATGCACTTATCACTTTCACTGAGCTGCTGGTTGTACTGGTTGTACTGGTTATTACAGTAGAGCCACGAGTTCAGGGCCGTGGTGGGTATCTGGAAACACCAAACAAAGCATGGATGGACAGGAAACATAGAGGAGAACACATTTTTCCAAAGAGTGATGCAACTCAGCAGAATAGAATAGAATAGAATAGAATAGAATTGACTATACCAGAGCTGCTGAGCGCTGTCGGCTCACAAGCTGATATAATCCAATAAGTATCGGCTGGTATGAATGAGATCCACAGCGATGAAATAATATTCAGTAGTGAATAGAATCAAATAAAATCCAGTAGAGTCCAGTGGAGTCGGTGACACGAGGTGAAGTGTTTATCTAGCAGCATCACATCCTTCCTTCCTCCTCCTCCTCCTCCTCCTCCTCCACTCCTTCATTTCCTTCTGTCCATCTTTCCTGTCTGTTGATAACGATCTTGGCAGGCCACAATGAATAATGTACACTTACCGTAATGGTCGGGAGAGGTAGAGAGCACACACACACACACACACACACACACACACATGCACGCACACACATGCGCACGCACACACACACACACACACACACACACACACACAGAGACACGGACATGCTTGCACATACTTACCCACATATACACGTACATGCAGACACGCACAAGATATACACACACAAACTGTCTCTCCAGGATGCATGCTCGTGCACACGCACACACACACACACACACACACACACACACACAGAGCTGGGG
>JAXDDW010000043.1:3107500-3112500 GCA_034670385.1 Hoplostethus mediterraneus | reverse complement strand
GAATCCACATCAGTACAGGAGGTTTTTTAACCTCCCAGCTGCAGAATGACTCTCATGGATGAAGAGCTCAGTTTGGTCGTGTACGTCTTCATCACGCCTGGAAGTGTAACAGGCCATAAACTCAGATGCTGCTCTCTGGTACAAGTCAGTATTTATGGGCTTTGCTGTGGTTTCCCACGATGCATCCTGTGATGCATCTTCCACCTTTCATCCCGTGACAGCACATCTCTCTCCTCCTCCTCCTCCTCCTCCTCCTCCTCCTCCTGCTGTCCTCCCTCTCTCCTCTCTAATTTTACCTCTGATTCGGTCTGTAATTGGATATCCACAGAAACGTCGACCCAGCGGCGTTCAGCGACGTGGCGTTGAGCTGCTCTCTGGGGTCGACGGCACCACGGTGCATGGCTGAGTCACACACACTGTTACATGTTCTATTGGAAAATAGAATCAGTAGATATTTCAAACCCAGATTGAATGTGGCTCAGTCTCATCATGAAGACGACTTCAGATAACTCAGGAACCCACAGCTTTACTTTCCAATTGTGGCTGCATTGCATTCTGGTCTATCTTGCTACTGCATTGCATTCTGGTCTATCTTGCTACTGCATTGCATTCTGGTCTATCTACTGTCTCCTCTGATGGATTTCTCCTGTATGATTGTTGATCGTCGGTCTAGAAAGAAGCCTTTGCTCTTTGATTCTGATTGGCTGACACCAAAACCTGATGGTTCCCATTGATGTTTTAGATCCATGAGACTCCATGTTCTCCAACTAAACTCAACTGAAGCTGCTGGAAGTATCTCAGTGTGACGTCACGTGGTCTAGGTTTGGCCAGTGATCCACCACCAAACAACTCTACCTTTCCAACAGCTGTATGTTGAAGTGTTGGAGTGTCTCAGGGTGGATCTTTCCTTTAAAGTCTAGCACTAGTAAGTTACTAAATCATATTTGAACTATTTATTTATCCGACCCACAAGGTGATGAGGCTTCACTTCACTACGATGAGGAGAGAGAGAGAGAGAGAGAGAGAGAGAGAGAGAGAGAGAGGGCGAGAGAGAGGGCGAGACAAAGGAAGAGAGGAGGAAAAAACTTAGGACAGAAATTTAACAACAATGTTCTTTCATGCTTGGCCCCCATATTCCTCTCTCTCTCTCTCTCTCTCTCTCTCTCTCTCTCTCTCTTGCTCTCTCTCTCTCTCTCTCCCTCTCGCTCTCTCTCTCTCTCTCCATGGACTGTCACCTCAGGTTTGGTGTGAGGTCCGAGGGGAAGGAAGGGACAGGAGGAAGATATGGATGAGGGAAAAAGCCAAAACCCATGAACAGTATGGTTTGGTGGGAGAGGGTCAGATGGGGATTTGGGGTGTGTGTGTGCGTGTGCGTGTGTGCGTGTGTGTGTGTGTGTGTAAGCAATTCACACAAATCACACAATGAGAGGAAACACGTCATCGTTTGCACATGTGCGTATTGTGTGTGTGAGCCTGTACGTGTCTGTCTGCACCTAGTTGTGTGTCTTTGTGTTAATTTGTGGGCAAATCTGTGTGTGTGTGTGTGTGTGTGTGTGTGTGTGTGTGTGTGTGTGTGTGTGTGTGTGTGTGCGTGTGTGTGTGTGTGTGAGACTCGCCCTGAAAGAGCAGTCCACGGCGGGGGGTCATTCATGATTTCATCACCCAAGCGCTACTAAGACGCTCTCTCAAACACTCCTCTTTTCCTCCCGGCCTTTCGTTGCTCTCTTTCCCATGCTCCCTCTCCTCCTCTCTCTCTCTCTTTTCTCTCCTTCCTCTCCCTCTCCTGTTGTGTTTTCTATCTTTCATTCTCTCTCTCCTTTCTGTCTTTCCAAAGCTTTTGTCTGTTTTTGTCTTTCTCCTTCTGTCCTTTTCCACTCACTTCCTCTCTCTCACCGTTCTGCTGGATCTTTTTCCCATGCTTTTTTTTTCTCTCTGCTGTTGCCCATTCTCTCTCTCTCTCTCTCTCTCTCTCTCTCTCTCTCTCTCTCTCTCTCTCCCTGTCTCTCCCTTCATAAAGTGATGCAGGGCCACGAATTGAACCTTTGAAAAGGAACATTTCAAACCACCATGTCATACATATATAGATTCACAGGCATGACTACCCATACCCACATGCACACTAAACACACACACACACATACACACACACACACACACACACACACCATTAATAAAAAATCACATCGCCCCCTATGTGTTCCCCTAATGTTAGAAATAGCTCCCAGTTGTTTTCATCAGTTCCTGAAAAGTCGACATTTTTAGAGATGTAAGTTAGAATGATTCATGTTCCATCTGAAAGAGCAGAAATACAATGAATGTGTTAAAAACGTTCAGATATTTGATCCAGTTTGGGTGAAAAAAAATAATCTTGGCTAACAGCATCTAGACCATCCAGGGACACTAAAACTCTCCACTGAAACCCAGATTAACAGTATTTAGACCATCATGAGACACTAAAACTCTCCACTGAAACCCAGTCTAACAGATTAACAGCATCTAGACCATCACGGGACACTAAAACTCTCCACTGAAACCCAGTCTAATAGAATAACAGCATCTAGACCATCACGGGACACTAAAACTCTCCACTGAAACCCAGTCTAACAGGTTAACAGCATCTAGACCATCATGGGACACTAAAACTCATCAGGCCTGTAATGTAATGTAATGTAGCTGCAGGTTCTCCAGACTGGTCAGAGAGTCTAAACCCAGTAGATCCACATTCACCGAATCACATCACGTCTGATTTTACTGATCTGAAAGCAGTTGTGATGCTTCCTGCAACGAGAGAGAGAGAGAGAGAGAGAGAGAGAGGAGATGAGAGGAGGTGTGTGCAAGCTGAAAAAGTGACTGACTTTCTTCCTGGAAATATATAAGGCTCTCCTCCCAACACACACACACACACGCACACACACACACACACACACACACACACACACCCCCCTCATAATAAGAAGACAATAGGAGTTGTAGATGATGGAGTGCCTCCTTCCATAAAACTGAAGTGAGTTCACATGCACGCACACACACACACACACACACTCACACGCACTAACACACGCACACACACACACACACACACACACACACACACACACACACCTCATTGGCATGCCTCTATGCCTGCACATGTCCTGTCAGATCCAAGAAGGCATTTAAAACACTAACAAGGCTTCTATTCACTTTGGCCACATGCCAACCTCAGGCACACACACACACACACACACACACACACACACACACACACACACACATGCAGGCGTGTAGGCAACATTAACTCATATACATAAATGAACACACACACGGCCGTGCACACACACACATAGTTCTACAATTACACAGGAGTATTTTTACAGAACATTCCCTGACACCCCAGGTGACTGACCCCCTGGTGCTGGAAAAACACACACTCACACACACACACACACACACTCACACTCACACACACACACACACTCACACACACACACACACTCACACACACACACTGCGCTTCCGTCTTCCAGATGAAAAAGCCCTTCAAGGTAGCCACACAATCACCAGCAGCATAGCACTGAGTGTGTGTTATAATGTGTTCGCTGGATATGTTTATCTATGTGTGTGTCCCTCCACACCTGTGTGTGTGTGTGTGTGTGTGTGTGTGTGTGTGTTTTCCTGTGCATGTGTGCACGAGAGAGAATGGGTCCTTCATCAGGTGGTGTTGGTGGTGTTTATGTGGCGCAGCACGAAGCGGTTAGTCGCGTCACATTCCATCCACATCCAACCAACACCGTAGCACACACACACACACACACACACACACACACACACACACACACTTTCACATTTTCTGTGTCTTCAAATTGTGTCTGTCTACGTGAAAGTAGAACAGAATGGAATAGAAGCCAGACAGCACACAGTATCACGGGTGATGCATTACAAAGTAATCAGATTACTTTTCTGCGGCAACTAATAACTTAATACATTTGTTTTTCAATGTGTCTTTCTCGTGATCCCTTGTGATACTTTTCAATAATAGACTGCAGTTATTTACCACATTTCATAGTTTGGTAGTGCCGATAGAAGAAAAACAAAAGTAGAAAAAAGTAGAAAATCAGACGAGACGCTGCTGAGTGAAGCATTACACTTTAAACCACTGATGGACAACACACTGTTACGCTACACTCTCAATAAAGAGTAACTTTGTAGTGTAACTAGTTACATTTAAAAGTAACTTCCCCCACCACGTTGTTCTCGTCGTCACGATTGGTTGAATCTCTGAGCCAATCAGAGCCGTGCGACATTTTGCAACGTAGCCTCCCTGATGAAACGTGAAGGAGTGTCTCTGCAGGGGCAAAAGTAATGGATTACAATTATTCTGGTTACTCTAACGGAGGAGCTTTTTGTGTACTTGTACTTTTTAAAGTTTCTCATAATAATAACATTAATTTAAGAGTGCCTTTCAAGGTACCGAGACACTTAACAATAGAAGAGAGAAGAACTAGATAAGGTGGAAAACAAAAACAACAACTAGGTTAACAAATAAAGTTTTAATAGTTATAATAATAGTAATACTGTGACCTAAGTATGTTTTCACTGAAGTAAACTCTCCAGGAGTATCGCATCAGAAACCGGCCAATCAAAAAATGACTTTTATTTTGTAAAGTTTGAAATGAAACGGTCTATTTTGAGTTCTCCTCCCTTCCTGAAGGATGGAAGGTCTCAAGCCCTCGGTAGACTTCAAGTCTTCACCGCAGTCTGGATCCTCTATATTTTAGAGATACTGAGTAATGAGCTTGAGTTTGTGTGTTTTTTTTTTAAAAACAATAAAAAAGTTCTCCGGACCAGAACTAACGAGGAAAAACACCCAAAACCTCAAAGATCCTGTGTGCAGGCAGACGGGAGGCTGTGTGTTGTCACAAGCACATTTCATCCCGGCGGCCTTGACTGGGTCGGCCCGTGGCCTTGTCCAGTCCGCCACAGTGTGTGTGTGTGTGTGTGTGTGTGTGTGTCCGGATGTG
>JAXDDW010000043.1:3095000-3102500 GCA_034670385.1 Hoplostethus mediterraneus | reverse complement strand
AGGAGAGGAGAGGAGAGGAGAGGAGAGGAGAGGAGAAGAGGAGAGGAGGGGAGAGGGGAGGAGAGAGAGGAGAGGAGAAGAGAGAGAGGAGAGGAGAGAGAGGAGAGGAGAGGAGAGGAGAGGAGAGAGGAGAGGGGAGGGAGGAGAGGGGAGGGAGGAGAGGAGAGAGAGGAGAAGGAGAGAGGAGAAGGAGAGGAGAAGGAGAGGAGAGAGAGGAGAGGGGAGAGAGGAGAAGGAGAGAGGAGAAGGAGAGGAGAAGGAGAGGAGAGAGAGGAGAGGAGAGGAGAGGAGAGCGTCGGTCCAGCTTCCTCTGGACGAAGCCTCGCTGATGGTCAGGAGAACGTTTTGGATTTCACTGGGTTTTGATTCATCACTGCGGGAAGAGAGAAGAGAGGCGGCCATGCTGACTCTGAGTCTACGTGGTCTGGGGGGGAGGATGGGGGGGAGGATGGGGGAGGAGGGATGGGGGAGAGATTTCCTACTGCAGCTTTAATCAGAAAGTCTATTTGCCAGAAGGTTGTTGTTTTCCATTAACTGGGTAAAAGAAGTGGGACTTCTACTAACAGCTGCACCTATAAAAAAAACTTTCCCTTCTGGGTTTGTGGAGGAGGAGAGGGGGGTAGGAGGGGGAGAGGGGGGGAGGGGGAGGAGGAGGAGGGGGGGGGGTGTTGTCTGATTCCTCTAAAGGAGATTAATGAAAGGACTACAAACAGAGGAGGAGGGGACGGACGGAGGGATGAGAGAGGCCGTAGGGGAGTTGAGGGGAAGGGGGTGGATGTAGTGTGGGGTGGGGGGGGGGGGGGGGAAGGCTGGGTGGGAGGTGGGGGAGTTGTAGTGGGAGGTGGGGGAGGAGGGGGAGGGGTTGTCCTCTGTGAAGTCCATTCATGGCCTGCTGAATCAATGGAATTCTTTCTCCCTCTCTCTCTGATTTCCCTTCTCTCTTTCTTTCTCTCTCACAGACTCTCTCTCCATCATCTGTTCATTCTCCCCCCCACCTCTCCCTCTCTCTCTCATGGTTTCTATCCCTCGCTCGCCCCCACATTCCTCCTGTCTTGCCTGTCACAGCCTTGTGTCTGTGATGTCATTCAGGACAAAGAGGCCAAGCTTCCCTGGAATGTGAGACTGAATGAAAGAGAGAGAGAGAGAGAGAGAGAGAGAGACACAGACGGAGAGAGAGACAGACAGAAAGAGAGAGAGAGACAGGGATAATGAACGGATGATGGAGAGTCTGTGAGAGCGAGAGAGAGAGTGAAAGAGGAGAGAATGTTAAAGCTTTGTGAGCCGCATGAGACGGAGGCAGGACCACGCTTTTAATTTGAAAGTCCAAAATATGTGGAAATAAGAGACAAATGCTTTAAAAATAAGATCCAGATTGTTTGTTTCTCTCAAGTTTATTTATGTCGCCTTTGATCGCAAAATATGTCTGGAAGGAAACTTCCAGTCGGCCTGGCGGAGAGGAAGAGACCTTTCTATAGTTTCTTTCATTTCTTTCACATTTAAACTTGTTTTTTTTAATTGTCTCAGTAAAGTAACTTAAAGGATAAAGTAATCCGACTACAGAACCTGGACCAGACACTACCATGCTCCGGGTCAATGTAATGGACTGATGGCTTTGTGATGCCAATTATGGTTCTCTTCCATTCAGTAAAGCTTACTGGAATGAACTGAATTCAAATGGAAAGATGGGGGGGGGGGGGGGGGGGGGGGTAGTTAAGCATAGTGGAGAGGATGGAGAGAGAGAGAGAGAGAGAGAGAGAGAGAGAGAGAGAGAGAGAAATGGAGAGAGAGATTGTTAGATTTGGCAACTTACACACACTTGGTGGAAAAAAGATTAGAGAGAGTGAGAGAGAGAGAGAGAGAGGATCTCTGGCCCCCTGCGGTTCATATCAGGTCTGAACTTGTTGTTCTGCTGGTTGAACCAAAGGAGGGACGTTGTTGTTGTTGTTGTTGTTGTTGTTGTTCAGTGGTTACAACAATAAAAAAAAAACACAGTTAGTGAGCTTTCAGTTCATCCTAACAGTAAAACAGTATTTAGTAAATAGAAAGAAAGGAAAGAAGAATGAACCATCTCTTTCTCTTTCTTCATCTCTCACTTTCTTTATCTAATCATTTTCTTCTTCTCTATGTAGTAAACATGTTTCCCTCTCAGACGTGGCGTCGGTCTCACCGTCTCACCGTCTCACTGTCTCACTGTCTCACCGTCTCACTGTCTCACCGTCTCACCGGACCGTGTGCGTGGTGGGAAGGTTGCAGGTTCAGTGCTGTAGTGTCCTTGAGCAAAGGAACCTGATGTATTGACGGGTCACTAGCTAACACCAGGCAGGGACTGATACCTGCACCTGCAGTAGCTAGCAGCTTGTAGGTGTCACTGTGGTGCTGATACAACACGTCTAAGTTGAGGTGTCAGTTGAGTGGCTGAGGAACGGATTGTGACGTGGTCCTCAAACGCATCGTCTCACATCGACAACACGACGTTCCCACAGCAAAACCTAAGAGGTCAATTTGTCCAGAAATTAGGGGTCAATTTCCTCTTCACTTCCTTGAACCGTTCCTGTTGCTAGGGAACACTTCCTTGTTGGGTGTTTGGGAACTATTCTCATCCTCCCCCCGGGGGGTCGTGAGTGACAGGGCTCTTTCTCCCGACGCCGCGGTGGCGTGATGATGTCATCGGTATGTGAGAGGGGATGAATGGATGCGACGTTCCCGACGTTCCCGAGGGCTGCCGGGGGAACGCCGCATGAACAACACCGGCGTGGGGGGGGGGGGGGCATCGATGAATGAACGCTTCCACATGTTGATGGTGGCGCTTTTCATCTCACCCTTCCACCGACGGGAAGGAGAGGAAGAAAGATGGACAGACAGGGAGAGAGAGAGAGAGCACAGTGGACGTGAGAGAGTGAGAGAGTGAGAGAGGAAGGAAGGAACCAGGAAAAAGGAGAGAAAGCGATAGAGGAGGTGGAAGAAAGATGAGAGAGAAAGAAACAAAAAGAGAGACTAACTAGGAGGCAGAGGGGGAGGGAGGGAGAGGGAGGGAGAGAGAGAGAGAGAGAGAGAGAAGGTAAGGTCAGGGCAGACCAGAGATTCACATTGATATTCTGATTGAGTGACTCTGTGTGTGTCCCAACAGAGGCCACACACACACACACACACACACACACACACACACACTCGTGCACGTGCAGTGTGTGACCTCCCTGCAGAGCCCTGTCCGTCACACAGACATGCTGATGGATGAAGCTGTCAGTGCCTGTGTGTCTCGTTTATCAGGCAGCCAAATACCTCTCTGCAGACCACACACACGCACACACACACACACACACACACGCACACATGCACACACACACACACACACACACACACACACAGGCTATCAGATACTTGGAGAAAGGGGGGAAAGCAGAGCAGAGAGCAGAGAAAAGGCGAATAAGTCAGTAAGTGGGAAAGAGAGAGGTAGAGGGAGAGAGAGAGCGGTAGAGAGAGGTAGAGGGAGAGAGAGAGAGAGCGGTAGAGAGAGGTAGAGGTAGAGAGAGAGCGGTAGAGAGAGGTAGAGGGAGAGAGAGAGCGGTAGAGAGAGGTAGAGGGAGAGAGAGAGAGAGCGGTAGAGAGAGGTAGAGGGAGAGAGAGAGAGAGCGGTAGAGAGACATAGACAGAGACTGACTGCCTGCCAGACTGTTTCATGTTGATCAGAAAGAGAAGGACGGAGACCGAGACGCCTCCGGTCTGACGGACTGTCAATCAATGATGGATAATACACAGGGACATCATCGTCCAATCACAGGTGGAGGGCGGGGCCTGTGAAGGGACCCACCTGTTCATCACCGGTTTAGCTCTATTGTTGAAGAGTGAAATACGCTCTGCTGTTTAGATGTGAAGACGAGTTCATAAGGAACCAGACGAGTGATGAAGGGGAGGAGGAGGAGGAGGGGGAGGAGGAGGAGGAGGAGGAGGAGGAGGGGGAAGAGGAGGAGGAGGAGGAGGAGGAGGGAGTGTTTCTGTGACTGGGAGCAGCAGAGACTCTCAGGTACCTGGCAGGGAGCTGGGTGTGTGTGTGTGTGTGTGTGTGTGTGTGTGTGTGTGTGTGTGTGGGAAGTGTATGTTTATTCATGTGTATTTTTGTGTACATGTTTTTATGTGTGTGTTTTTCTGCATGTGTGTGTGTGTGTGTGTGTGTGGCTCACCCACTCAGTGGTAAATTCAGTTAGTCTTGGGGGTCCGGCTGCAAGGATTACACTGGCATCCTACACACACACACACACACACACACACACACACACACACATAAATAGCTTGTACGCAAAAGCACACACGTAGGCACACATGCCAAAATACACCTGCAGACACACACACACACACACACATACACACACACACACACACACACACACACACACACACACACCAGCCTGGATTTACCACGGCTCCGCTTTTCAATTTTCAGCTCAATTACATTCCACTGTTACCTATTCTAAACCCAGATCCTTCTCTCCCCTCAGGACACACACACACAAACACACACATACACACACACACACACACACACACACACACACACACACACACACACACACACACACACACACACAGAGTTATTTAACGGGACTGCATCCCACTTAAGCCCATGATTGTTTGGCCTTTCTCTGAAAGTGAGAATCCTGCTGCACGGTAGAGACTTTCTTCTCTCTGTTTACCCTCCTAGAGACGAGGTAGGAACGTTGAGCCGAGGGGAGGAACGTTGAGCCGACTTCCTCCTGGCTGGTATTCTAGAAGAAATCTCTGTACTCAGTTAAATCGTTATGATACAGAACATAAACTAAAGCAGAGCGCCCCGTCAAGGCCAGAGGAAAACACACCGACACACCAGCACCTCAACATAGCACCGACCTCAACTCAACATGAAGGACAACAGTTTAAATGTGGTTTTGAGTCGCGAGCACCGAGACTCCATCTACAACTTTCTTTCTCAAAATATTGAACTTTTATTTGTAAATGGAACGTAAGCTTTGTTTCAACGTCTCTTCAAACTGTATCTGCAGAGCCTCAACGTAGTCACAAGTCATCTTTCACTTTAACAACATGTCTGAGGTTACCAGAACATGAGTGGTGATGGATGAACCGGTCAAGACGTTTCATCCAGCGTGTCCTCAGGTACTCTCTGATTTAGTCTGTGGGTCTGATCTCACTCCTCTATAGGATACAAAAAAACAGGCTTCTTTGAATCCAAATGTGCACACACACACACACACACACACACACACACACACACACACACACACACACACTGAAAACACACTCCCTGGTAGCAGTGGGGGCGTGGGTACAAAGAGAACAAACAGCCATGTAATGTGGCGGTTCCCTCTCATTGACACTGGGCACTGGAATGCAACGCAGGGGGGCAGTGTGTGTGTGTGTGTGTGTGTGTGTGTGTGTGTGTGTGTGTCTGTGTGTGTGTGTGTGTGTGTGTGTGTCATCCTGTCAGATTAGCCTGATGATTAGCATTACTGAGAACTGACAGCAAGAGGAAGGAACAATGACTGTCATTTATCCTCTCGCTTTCCCTCGCTTTCTTTTAATCTCTCTCTCTCTCACTCTCTCTCTCCCTCTCTCACTCTCTCTCTCTCACTCAATCACTCACTCTCTCTCGCTCTCTTGCTCTCTCTCTCTCTGCCTGATAATAGAATTGAAGAGACAACAGTAACGTAGGAGGACATAACGTTGGATAATTCATTTTGGAATGATTGAGCAGAGCAGAGCAGAGCAGAGTAGAGTAGAGTAGAGTAGAGTAGAAGGCATTGCTTCCTCCCAGACAGTGTGTTCGTCACACCCCCCCCCCCCCCTTCCTCGTCACACGTGAACCAGCAACCCAACACCATAAATATAGCGTAGCTGATAGGAGGTGATGACAGGCTGCCAGCTCCCAGCCCTGTCATATCGCTCAGACGCCCACTGCCAATAAAGCTGTTTGTAATCAGCTAATGATAGGTTGTGAGGGTTGAGGTTGAGGCTGAGTGATACCCGTGATTTGAACTTACCACGAAAAAAAAAACAGGATGGAGGAGGATGGGGGGAAGGGGGGGATGAGAGGATGATGAAAGCAGAAAGTAACATAGTAAAAGTGATGAACTGAGATAAAAGGGGAACAAGGACAGAGAGAGAGAGAGAGAGAGAGAGGATACAGACTGTCTCTCGCCCTTCATGTGATCCGTCTGCCCTGGTTCTGAAAAGCCCCTACAGCGAGGACCAGGATCCACCCGGTCTGCTCCGTCCCCCCTAGGAGTACCAGCCTGTACCTCTATCTGTTACTGCTGTCATGACCCGGTTCCAGCCAGTTCCAGCCGGTTTCAGGGTTCGATAAAGTTTTATTTCTATTGTATCTTCAGTAGACAAAGCCGGCATCGCCCTGACAACAGGAAACACACCGGTAGATGAACTGAGAACAATCGCTTCAGTTTCATCTCAGTTTTTTTTTTGTTTGATGTGAAAACTAAAAAGCTGGTCAAGACGTTTCATCAGCGAGCATCACACCGCCATTTACCCAGAATGCCCCAGTACTTGGCGTGGAACAACTGCAGTAACGCAACACTATCAGGAAGAGGTAAAACTCCACTATCTCTAATTCCGTTAGTATTCCCCGCACAGATCTTCTCCCCCCGAACTTTGTTTGGTTGTGTTGCAGCACCACGTCGGCTGCGGGAGGTTCAGGGGTTTTGTCCGGAGCCATTTGTCAGGGAGGAGAACGAACGCCTGGGAGGAAAAAAAGGTTGCACGAGTTCAACCCGGTTGCACTCATCCAGGGTTGAACCTCCAAACTTCAGGCAATCGATCGGCAGCATCTCAGTGTTTATTTGCTGTTCCCCCCCCCCCCCCCCCCCCCCCCCCCCCGAGGACAGGCCAGATAACAGCGTCTTGTTGTTGTTGCTGAAGAGGAATGAGATGGTGGTTTTTGTGCATCGCTGAACCAATGCGGACTCCGATCCTCCTCCCTCCGGTGATCCGGGTCTCTCCGGGACGCCGTCTTGCTCAAGGATGTGTCATTTTTGGCCGATGGGGCTCGTGGTGTCACGACGACGTTACAGGATATGAAATGGAATGAATCCATTGTTTTTCGAGGCGTTTGATCAACCCCCCCCCCCACCCCGGCCTGCTGCTCGCTGATAAAACACTTGAGTCTGAAACCTGCTCTGGTGTGACCGGCGACCACCAGACGTCTCGGGGTCTCTCCAAGCAAATGGAACAACCCGGTCCACCGGCTCTGCCAAGACCCAGAGAACCGATTCAGTCGCTCTCCCACGTAAACGGTAAACGGTTTCGCGTCGTCTAGTTCGGCGGTCTCACGATGGAGGAAGCGGCATGTCGACTGGATGTCAGGTCCGTCGAACAGAGAGTGGTAGAGGCACGAGAAACCTCTCAGCAGGTTTTACTGACGCCATCTTGGAAGACCAAGACAGGAAGAGAGATACCTGCCACACAGTAACCGGTGGGAAACACGACAGACATTATCCA
>JAXDDW010000043.1:3045000-3090000 GCA_034670385.1 Hoplostethus mediterraneus | reverse complement strand
TGGCAACAAACCAGACCCAGCAGCAGCATGCATGTTAACGTCGCACGCAGACAAAAGCGTGCACGCGGCGTTGAAATGTTTCCCTGCATGCACCTGGCCTCCCCCCCCCCCCCCCCCAGGCTGAGAGTGGGCGGGGCCAGACCCAGGCTCGTGCAGGTATCTGTGTGACGGGTCGTGTGGATGTTCAGCACTTCAAACCCGACCATGATGATGAAAGCTGTTTTTCACGACCCGTCTCCCGCCGCTCTCCGTCCCGGGCGATACCTCAAAGTGGCTCACGCAGAATATGTCACTTCTTTTATTATTATTTGATATGTTTTAATATTTATACCTTCTTTGTTCTCTCTCTCTCTCTCTCTCTCTCTCTCTCTCTCTCTCTCTCTCCTTCTTTCTTTCCCTCTCTTCCACTCCCTCTCTTTCCATTAGCAATTAAGGGCATAAAAAGCTTTTGATGTGTCATTGTTACTGTAGCAACTGGACAGTGTGTGTGTGTGTGTGTGTGTGTGTGTGTGTGTGTGTGTGTGTGTGTGTGTGTGTGTGTTAATAGACACATTAATAAAATCTGATCAAACAATAAGAAAAACAACAAGACGGTGTATTGGGACAGTTGTGTCAGTTGTTTTTCCTCTGTGCTAATTCATTTGTATCTCGCATTTATTTCATGTGTTTGTACACTGTAAAATATGATAGCCCCATTAAGTTATGTGAACTTATTTCTTCTCTTTAATTCCACTTGTCATGACAAGTTTTGGATATTGAACTCAAGTTTATAAGTTTTCGAATGTTAAACTTAAAGTTATCCATTGACTTGATGAATTGTGAGTTTTGTCCGGGTTGTTCCTTTAACTCATGTCTGTAAGTTATAAGTTGAAAAAAGGGAAACGGGAATGGGGGGGGGGCATCCTTTGGTTTCCCAGCATGCAATGGGAGACTGTTGACTTTGCCATTGTCTGTTGTTGTTCTTGTCCATGCAAATAATTCATGTTCATGGAGATAATGTTTTGCAGGGATTTGTTTGTTTATGTTCTTTATTTTAGTTGGAAAACGTGTTGGTTGGTGGTGGTTGACACCATGGATGACACCATTTCACTGAAGATGTTTTTAGTATTGCAACTGCTGTAGTGTGTCATCTGTGAAGTAACCTCAGCTCACCACATTATAAATGTGTACTAAAATAAGGACTTCTCGTTTTAGTATTGCATTCACTCACTCTTGTCTTTAATTGTATGCAGGACACAAACCAGAACAGAGGAACAGCTGCTCTACTTGCTTTTGTATGTTTGGTTTTGAACTTGTAACTTCTCCAACTTCTTAATAAGCTATAATTCTACTAAACCTGCAGGGATGCCTGTATATAGGAGTGTGTGTGTGTGTGTGTGTGTGTGTGTGTGTGTGTGTGTGTGTGTGTGTGTGTGTGTGTGTGTGTGTGTGTGTCCTCCACCCTGACACTCTGTTTGTGTCCGTGACTCTGACTGAAGCTGTGTGATGAGGTGCTGATTGATTGAGACGGTCCCAATTAGTCCGTGTGATTAATTGAGTGTGATCGGAGGTCATCTCTGGCGCCTCGTTGTTCAACTTATTGACAGGCTGATTTGTTGCCATGGTGACCACTTAAACACACCTGATTGTGTGTGACAATGAAACGACCCCCAAACGGCCGATCAAACCTACCTCTTGTTTCTTCACAAACTGGTAGTTGTGAAAAGTAAAGCCCCGTCATTTCATATGATATTCTTTGAATTGAGTGCAACAGGAGGCGGAGCTCACGTGACTGAAACAGGAAGTAGTGTGAGGTTGAAATAGCAAGGTGGACAGTCAGGCCGTGGAGGTCAGGGAGGTCATCGCTCCCATGACCCGGGTTCAATTCCCAACTCACAAATAAGTTTTCACTTTCCTCTACGAAGAGGAAACATATTCTTTTGTCCTCCTAATAAAAAGGGGAGATCTCAGTTCTTATCATCTTGTGATCACCTTCATCTGAAATGTTTCTCCTAAAACCCCTGAGGAGCAACAAGGAGACGACAGAGAGAGAGAGAGGATCCTGAGACTTGATGAGATCAGTGTGAAGATGCCACCATGTGACGTATATACCGGTCATCAGCTCCTACTGTCTGGCTGTTGGCCTCGTGGAGGAAACAGGAAGATGCAACAGTGTTGAGTTTTCTTTGAGATCTTCCTCTGATCTCATGGTTTCATATCCAGGAGAGTTAAATCATGTGGAGATCTGTTGTTGTGATCAGATCAACATGAGCTGGTGTGTGGTTGTTTCTCCTTGAATCGGAGGAACAGGAGAAAATCCCTTCAGTCTCATCTTAGTGTTAAAAAGATCATTCGTGTCTAGGAGACATAAAAGGAAGGATCTCTTCTTTGATTTGGCTGTCCTGTGGGTAACCTTAACCAAATTGTTTTCCATCGTGAGAAACGATTAACTTCAACGACCCCAGAGGGGAAATTGAGTCACTGAGAGTAGAAGAAGTAATGAGGAGGAATATACTGAGCGCTGAAATAACAGAAACAAGAACGTGATTAGAAACATTAGAGATAAATAGAGACGAGAAGAAAACTCAGAGACAGACAGACATGAGTATCATCATCATCACCACCCTCCTCATCAGAAAGAGAAGCTCACGTCTTACTACACTGTAGCTCCTCTGTTCTTATTTGATGTTCTTAATACTGATATGTTGTATTGGAGCATCCCATAGACGATATTCTACAACATACATTATGAAACAATTAAATTAAAAAACGGGTAGAGGAAATAATATTTACATTGCAGGTTGGATGGTGTTTTTATGAAGCTGTGGTCGGAGGAAGCTCAGGAGAAATAAAGACAGGAAGAGAGGTAGAAGAGGGATTAGGAGGAAACCGGTAAGGAGTAGTCAAGGGAAGGAAAGAGGAAGAAAGAAAACATTACAACTGAACTTGGGAATTTCTTTATTCAAGTCCAATAAATGTAATAATGATAACTTTAATTTAAGAGCGCCCGAGGCCCTTAACGAGAAGGAGAAAAATAAGGAGAGAAACTAAACGAGAAAAAAGAACAACTTGGCTCAACGGATCGCCAAACAATGAAGCAGCTAACAAGAAGAAGAAAAAGTAGAGGAAGTTGGCTTGGTGACCACTGGTGCAGAGACTCAACTACAGGCCAAACATACACCGCTGACATGCTCACCCCGCACGAACCCTCCAGGCCCCCCAGAGTCAAAACCCAACAGGGTGCAGCAGCGTTGAGCTACGATGCAACAGAAGAACTGAGACTTAAAAGAATTACCTTTAAGTCCAGACTAAAAACATTTCTGTTCACCACCTGCTTTCTGCTGAACTCTAAACTTGCACTACGACTTTTATTCCTTCTGCACTGTGATTTTTAAAATATCTTTATAAATGTCTGTTAATGCTGCATTCAGGAGGAGCAGCCGTCGATACAACCGACCGTAGACATAGTGTGTATCTGCATGGAGCAGAGCGATGAGGAGGGTGGCTGGGGAGAGAGAGAGAGAAAGAGAGAGAGAGAGAGAGGGAGAGAGAGAGAGAGAGAGGGGTCGTGGGCGAGTGCACGGTTGGATACACAAAGAAGAAAGGAGGCTAATCTTGGAGGAGGCCGGAGTTAACATCGCTCTGTCCAGCGCTTTGGCTCTTTGGCTCTCTTTTGCTCGACCACGCCAATATCCTCCTCCCTCCCTCCCTCCCTCCCTCCCTCCCGACTCATTTTAGTTCTTTCTTCTCTTTCCACTTCCCTGAATTCCTTTTCATATTCTCAACAAATTGAAATGATATTGATGCCCTGGGACACAAATGCTGTCCAGCAGGTGTTTCAGTCCATTGGTGCCTTCAGTGCTGCAAATATCACATATTAGTGTTTAGGTGTTTATCTGAGAGCCTCGACCACAACAACCTCCAGGTCAGGGTTCAGTGTCATGCTGAAAAACACAACCTGATGGGTAATCAATACTGTTGATGGATTGTTGCTGACTGACCCATTGATCTCCCACCATCATCATCATCCAAAAGGGATGTGACTCGTTCTTCAATCCCGTTGTTGGCACTTTCCATTTTTACATGCTTTTTTTTTTTTTTTTTTGCAGTGTAATTTTGAACAGTGCACGTGAGCGATTTCAATTACAACACCATATCTGCCTTCCTCCCCCCGTCTCCCCCGCCTCCCCCGTCCTCCCCCTCTCCCTGACTCCCTCTGTCTGAATCCAATTTGGAGTTATTCGCGATAACATTTTCCCGACTCGCTATACAGTAAAACAACAGCCAATCACAACTGAGCAAATTAAAAACCATAACTAATAAAAGAAACTGCAGATATAATGTAATTATAAAATAGTTTCAATAATACTTTTAATGAAACATTCAATTTAGGATCAATTATTCAATAAAGAAATGTGTAATAACCCAGAGTGATGGATGTTATCTCTATTATTTCACTATTACGCTGCTCTAATTCTCTCTCTAGTTCTCTCTTTATTTTAATGGTTTGCATTCAATTTCTTTCTCTCTGTCTGTCTCTCCAGCGCCCCCTAGGGAGCCCACCGTCACCTGTCGGTCCAACACCTACCCTAAAGGCTTCTACTGCAGTTGGCACCAGCAGCACTCCACCTACATCCCCACCGACTTTGAAGTGGACGTCCAGTAAGTGCCTTGGGTTTGTCCGTCTCTCTCGTAATCATGGAGGAAAAAAAGAGCCTATTTCTAGTATTTGTTTTAAAGGAGAATCTATCAAACTAACTTTTTTGTTTCAGAGGTCAAGTCAAGGTCAAATATGTATTCAGTGTAAACTACATCCACATTCCCAAAGGGAGGGGTGGAGTCACGGTGAGTGGGGCATGCAGGGGAAAAGAAAGATGCAAAAGAAAGACAAACTTCACCTTCACCTTGTCTCCTCATTTGCAATTCCATGATAACAGAAGGAATAATGGACTTGGAGTGAGAGTGAGAGAAAAAGGGGAGAGGAGGGAGAGAAGGGCAAGAAGAAGAGGGAGAGCAAAAAGAAGGAAACAGCCAGTCTGTCTGTTGCCTAGCAACGGGAAACCAGTCAGTCAGTCAACATCCAGTTGGTAAACCCTTTAACTGGTAGTCTGACAGTTCAACTCCTCAAAACTCCTGATCAAATTTGGACAATTCACTCCAACTCAAATCGCTGAAAGATGACATTTACACATCCTTGTTGTTTTCGTGACAGAGAACGTACGTGTCCAAACCAACGCCAAGCAGCATTTATTTTGTTTGCTTGTTATTCTTTTAGTTTTCTTCCACCGACTGAAGTGAAGTTGAGTGGAATCAGCTGCTTGGAGGATTCAACACAGTCTGCTGAGAGTTTGTGAAATAAACCCAAACGCTGATTATGTGTTGAACGTCACGTTCCTCCACCACAATGTGGAAAAGTTTAACTGAAGTAAAACAAGGTTGGTGTTGGAGGGTTAACCCTAAAGAAAAACACTTGAGTTGGGGACTGAACCGGGTCATCAGAGTTGAAGGTAGATGTCTCCGTCCGTCCTCCACATCCTTACGTTCCACCGCGGTACTTCCTGTTTGTAGTTGCATCTCCTCCACCTGATCCTTTACACGGTGGGGAAGCAGATGTTTAATGCGCAGAGCACTTGGCTTGATTTGAAGACCTTGAGCTCAGGGGAACAGGCTGGTGGAGGAACGAGGAACGAGAAACGGACCTCATGATGCAGGAGGAGAAACGACGCCATGACAGTTAGACGTCCTCTCTCTGAAGACCCGAGCCCTCATCGGACAGTCGTACTGAGGGAGCTACGCATGCACACTGCAGCGCTCCAACATCTTCTCTCCCATCCCATTATTTTGTCTAAACCTTTTCACTTCTCTCTCCTCCTCACCCCTCCTCCCCCTTCCCTCTCTCCTCTTCTGTTTTGTTTCTCTCTCTGCAAACTTCTGAAACGTTTGAAGCGTTTGCATGTGCCGGGTTAAAGTGAATAAATAGTCTTCTTGAATGTAGAGCACACCTACGTCAGAAACACCTCCGTGGATGGGAAGAGTCTGCACGCCACTTGATCATTTATTCATCAAATGCGTTTTCCACCGATGTTTATTGCAGAATTTCTCCATCGACGAAAAAAAAAAAAAAAAAAAAAAAAACTTTTTCTAAGTGAGCGTCAAAACTTTTTGCCACATCGAGTCTTTCCAAATTTGTAACGTCTTTGGCTCAAAATACCCCCCCCCGGCTTCCTGATTGATACCCCCTGATCACAGCGTCCCGTGGCGCCCAGCAGGTGGACGCTGGCTTCGTTAACGTCGGACCCCCAACGGAGAGGGAGTGGACTGTGCCGTCCATGTTCTCTCTTTGATACCGCTGGCCTACATTAACATCATTAATCCCTCCGCAAGACTTTCTGTGCTTTTGTATTTTTCTCGATGTTTCTGTGCATGTTAGACTCGTGTATATATGCCTGTTAGAGTGTGTGTGTGTGTGTGTGTGTGTGTGTGTGTATGTGTGTGTGTGTGTGCACGCTGTCTGCTGGCCCCTGTATGATGACAACTCAAATCATCAAAGCCCCAACTCCCCATTCTTCTGCGAGAGGGATCAGGAATAAGTGGCCACTTCACTTAATAGTTATTATTGCCAGAAATATTTGCCGCCTTACTGAGCACAGTGCACGGTGCACCGTGCACGGGGCATGGTGCACCGTGCACGCTCACAGTTGGTCTTTTCATTGTTCATGTGTGTCTTTGGTAGTGAGACAGAGAAACAGAAGAAAGGAGGTAGAGAGAGATTGACACACAATCCATAAAAATCAGTGGGTGGTTAAACTCTCTCTCTTTGTCTTCTCCTATCTCTCTCTCTCTCTCTCTCTCTCTCTCTCTCTCTCTCTCTCTCTCTCTCTCTCTCTCAGCCATAACCAGCGTGCATTGGAGGTGCAGAAAGACCCGGTGCACAAGAATCGCTGTCACGTGCGTTTCCCTGAGGTCTTCTCCAGCTTCCCCTACCGGGTCAACGTGACAGCGGTCAACGCCCTGGGGAGAGCATCCACCACCATCTCCTTCGAAGAGTCCAACATAGGTGAGACGGGCGTCGCGTCACGTGTGGTCAGGTGTATTTGTTTCTGCAAGCTGTCTCTGTCAGTCAGCACGGGGACCGCTGTCGACACGCTCTTGAACGCAACTCAGGTGTCTGGATCCACACTAGATCCGCAGCTGTGAACGCCCACTTTTTTTACGTCTCTGGTTCCGGAAGTAAATTTCCCATTCATTTCCTCCATAGACGTTTCAGAAAATCCTTCTATAAAGAGTTTTAAGGCTGGAACCAAGACAACCAGCTAGACGATGAATCGTGACCATAAAACATTTGATTCTGAGCAAAAAAAAGATGGGAAAACGGAAGAAAAGGCAAAGGTACAAGACTGTGTACATCATTATTTTATGAAGTGAAGGAACTACTCATCCCATAAACCATTGGAATGATACTTTTCCAACAACGTCCAAACTAACGATAGTTTAGCACGCTTCTTCTTGAATTGAACATTTGTCAATAGTATAGTGTTGATATTGTTGTTGTTGTGTGAGTGTATATATAGTGTTTCATATAGTATAGTGTAAAGTGTTGTCATCGACATGGTACAGTGATTCGTTCCAGCTGCATAGGATAAGCAGCTAGCTAGGTTACGTTAGTAGCTAACGTTAGCGTTAGCTGACAAGACGTTCGCGGGTGCGGTAAACATTTCCGTGGTAACAGCGAGCTCCACCAATCAGAGACGTCGCTGTTACACTTTAGGATTGTGGGTAGTGTAGTACTTCTCCATGTTTTTCTCAAAACAAGGTTGATATCATACAGACTTGTGTCTTCTACAGGAGCAGACACTATCGTTTCACAACCTACTAGCTTGTGGTGAGTCTACATTGGATGGTTACGACATTATGGATAATAATCAAAATCCCTATGCAGAATATGAATGGGATTTTCACTTCTGGAACCACACTGTTGACCTCTATAGGTTGCAGGTTTTTCTCTGTTGGGTCTGCACGTGCATGGTGGAAGTACTGGTGTGTTTTCTCGTGAGCTTGCACCTCGTGGGCGAGCTCGTTCAAATTTGGTTTCACGGGGATATCGTGAACATTTTCGTTAATATTCAGCTCATTGTGAAGAACAGTCATTTAGCAGACGCTTCTATCCAAAGGTGATAGGTGACACTATGTGGGGATCGAACCCACGACCCTGACACTCTCATGCTCCACCGACTGAGCTGTCCGGGCCCCTTTTAAAGTTCCAACAACAAAGCTCTTTTGAACGTAGTTGAAGGGTAAATTTAAAAACCTTTTCCTCATAGTTTCACAAATATTTGGCAGAGCAAAACATCAGATGTCAGACTGAGATGCAGAATGTGGGAGCGCTGCTCTCACGGCCGCTCAGCAATGCTAATGCCTTTTTTTCTGACCGCAGATGACTGATTTCATTCACCTCTGCTCTCCTTCAGAGATTCGTTGCACCGACAGCACCACTCTGTGCCAAAAGACAAAAAGAAGTCATTTCAATGGCCAAATAAATATCACCCGGTTGAAAGGAGAGTGCACCGCCACCCCCCCCCCCCCCCCCCCCCCACACACACACACACACACACACCATCAGCATAGTCCATTAGCAGCAAACTCAGTGTGCACCCTTTCTTTCATGCTATTAAATGTCATTAAATTCCCTGGATAACAGCAACACACTACTCATCCAAGGCATTTCTGCAGCTTAAAGTAGATTAATTGGGACGGGTGGAGCAGGACAGGGTACGAGGGCCACGAGTCAACGCTCTGTTCCTCACTGAGGAGCACCAGCTGCTGAGTAAATGCTTTCCCATTGAATTCACTGTAAGGAATGGTCTGCATTTTTTTTGTTTTTACACAGTCTTGAAAAATTGAAATAAACTGCATTCAAGTCAAGTATTTTTGAAAAAGTGACTTTTGGAGTGTGGGTTTTTTTTTTTTTTTTTTTTTCTCTCCACCCACTTAGATTGTGGAGGGCTACACAATAAAAGCACGGTGCTTAGAATTCATAACTGGTCGGGATTGGAAAGCATTGGAGAGGAGAAATTCATTTGAAAGAAGAAATGAGGAGTACTTTGATAGATAACTGAAGTGCAGCCGGCAGTCCTCAGCTCTGTTGTATTGGAACATACACACACACACACACACACATAGAGGTGAGTAGGCAGGTGTGTGTGTGTGTGTGTGTGTGTGTGTGTGTGTGTGTGTGCGCGCGCTTAAGTAACCAAATGAGGCGGTGACATGCTCCGCCAAGCCCCGGACACAGGACTCATGAAAATGCTAATGCTAGCCGGATTAGCGACTTAGCCGAGGAAATATCCCACAACTATAGGTGATAGAAACACCCTCCGCTCTCACAGCTTCTCTTCCTCCCACATGCCCTGCTCTTTACTCTCTACTGATTTCTCTTCTCATCATCTCTTCTTCTTGCCTTTCAGCTGCTCTCTCTCTCTCTCCTCTTTTTTCTTCTTCTTCTCCTTTCCACTCCGATACTCTTCTGTTTCTTTTTTCTCCTTTCATATTGCTCTCTTCTTCTGTTTGCCTGCATCGTTAAAAGTCTTTCTCATGCCATTCTAGGTTGTAAGTCACATTCATTTACAGGGACAACGAGGCAGATCGTAAATAAATAAAACAATTTCATGCTTCCTGGTGCACTTCTGAATTCTGAGTGGGAGGAAGACGATTCTCAACTGTCCTTGTTCATCCGACCAAAACTGGGATGAAATTAGATGAGATTGTGTGTGTGTGTGTGTGTGTGTGTGTGTGTGTGTGTGTGTGTGTGTGTGTGTTTGTCCTCACGCGCAACGCTAGATAGTAATGAAATAGGTTGTTATAGTGTTGCTGAGGTAACTAGTAACTGTAATAGATTTTGAAAGTAACCCACCCAGCCCACTCTGCTTTGTGGGTGCGATTACAGAGAGCCCCCCCCCCCCCCCCCAGCAGCCCTGCACCCATCAAACGATCACTGTAAGCTTTCTAGTGTCAGGATGATCAAACGATGAAAGGCTTCTGCAGTTCAACCATTTTGAGTTTCAACAAAGAACATGTGACTGGCTGCTGCAATTAAACACGTTCGATTCATGTCGAGAAAAAAGCGTGTGAGATAAAAAAAAAAAAAAAAGAGTTTCCAATTTCACTGAAGATGCTTTCTGTTCACACTGAAGCTGTATATTTTGCTTGGGTAAAACATGTTTACCTTTCAGCCTGCATGCGTCCAACATCAGCATCAGCCTTTTGGGACTTTAAGGTTTAAAGGCTTTCAAAAAAAAAGTCCAATTTGTCATGGTAACTCCTTTAAATTAATAAATACTATATATAATAAGTATAAGTAAGTATAATAAGTATAAAATAATAAGTTAGGACCCTGAACACAGAAATAAATGATAAAACATGGCTCTACTTTTCCATGTTTGTGGAGTTGCTGGATGTATGATCCTTTCACTAGATTTTCAGAACAAAAGCGCGTAGTCAGTGGTGGCTGCAGGTCCCCAGGGCAGCCAGTATTGGTGTTTGACCATTCGTGATACTCCCTATGGGGAGGTTCTGCTCACCCCTCAGGTCAGAGGTCAGGGCCTGCTACAGAAGCTGGTAGGTATTCAGCATCTTGCTCAAGGACACTTCAGCAGGGAGCAGGCTTGCCAACACAGGGCTTGATCCTTTGTCCTCCAGTTGCAGGACCCTGCCACCCTAAAGCATCTATTACTACGACACTGACATGGTTATTATGAACAGCAGAGACTAAACTATATGCATCTTAAGTCCAGCGTTTCCTGTTTGTTCTTCAAGTCTAAATTCATCCCTAGAACAGGTGAGATATGGAAACCTGAAGAGTTTCACTCCAAACTCCAAGAAATTCTCATTCAGATTTTGTACCTGAAAGCCTTCACCAATATTTTACTGGAAATTGTTGTAATCTTGCTATTTTTGGAGTGACCAAAACCTTCAGAGTGACCACGCTGTGTTTTACTTTCATGGCTACGATCATTTTGTCAGAGTGGGCAGGATAGTTTTTTTCCCCCCAAATGGCTCACATCACTGTGAAGCCAACAAATGGACCAAATGGTGCAAGAGTGTTTCAAGTGTACTTTTATCCAGCACCTGGTCTGAAACAGGTTAGACGGGCACATTTATGCTCCTTTTGAAAAGCCCATTAATTTGAAAGGAAAGCTGGTGTGATGTGAGGTAGAGAGCAGAGCTACACTTTTACTCGTTTTTATAACCCAATCACCCCGGGGTGCTGTAAGCGGCAGGTCTGGATGCACACTAAACATGATTTTGCAAATATTACTATTATTATAATAGTATTAATATTATTATTAGTAGTATTTCCTGTTCCCTTTTGTTCATGTCTAGTAGATGATCTAGTTGTTTGAAAGATGCAACGTTTCTCGGACAGACCTGTTCAGTTCCACCTCAACATCTGAGAAACAATAGGCTGCAGTGGCTGTTGCAATGTTAAGGGAGGGCAATCACAGGGGAGATGGAGGATGAAGACCACTGTAGTCTTCATCCAGACAAGATACATGTGAGGGGATGGAAACAGATGGAGAGGTGAAGGGGCTTAACATGATCACAGATTGATCATGTCTTTTACCAATCCAGTAGGATTCTGGTCAGTTTGGGTTGAGGTTGGGGTTGTTGGAAGGGTCTGGTTCATCAGATGGATCCCACCACCAATGGTTTTGTATTGAAGCGATCAATAGCCAGTATTCAGTATCTTTAAGGACCTGCCTTGAGAAAAGTAGGAGGAGGAAAGTAGGAGAAAGATGGAGTAGTAAGGAGTGAGAGAGGAGGATGATAAAAAGGGGAGAGAGAGAGAGACAGTGGGTAGAGAGGAGGAGGAGGAGGAGGAGAGAGAGGGAAGAGGGAGGAGGAGGAAAGTAGGAGAGAGGTGGATGGAGAAAAGGAGAGAGCAGGGAGCTTAAGAGAAGATCTTTGTGTGTGTGTGAAGCTAAACCAAAGAGTAAACACTCTCTCTCTCTCACTCTCTCTCCTGTTCATCATCCTCCTCTCTCAACTTTCTCCTAATCTGTCTCTCACAACTAATTCCCTGCTATCAACGTCTTTCTGTCATAAAAATAAAATAATTTCTGACTGAAACAGGCGGTAGACATTGAAATCACACAGCGGGAAGTAACGGTGTCGAGGTCAGGGAGTTGTGTTAGCCCGGTGATAGGTACATACAACTCAAGGGTGCATAACCTTTTCCTAAGATACCATGTGACGTGTGACCATGTTGCTTGGTGCCTCAGGGTGAATCAGTGAAGTCCCTTGGGTCCCTTGGGTCCCTTGGCTCAGTGGGTGTCAAGCTTTCCTCCTGGGGAGCCACATTCCAAAGCAGCTTTTCTCAAGCTAGTTTTTGCAGATTTTGTTTTGGATAAATGTTTTTGCAGATCTCAGACATATCTGGTTGTATGCCACACATCACCTAAGTTACAGTTATTTATTGTGTGTGTGTGTGTGTCTCGCATTGCAAGGATTTTGAAAGACAACTTGATTCAACCTGTAGTAACAAACAGTCATCACATTGGCAACTATTATTGCGCAATAACAGCAGAAAATACATTAGTAAATCCCCGACAGATAAACTGACTTTGGCAATAATGTTCATGAGAACAGTTTACTGGTAAAGATTTACTAGGAGAGAACATTTTCAACATGCTCGACACCCATACAGCACAAAGCTGATACTGAATGTTTTGTACTGGAGTGACTGTGGGACGCCCCACCCATAGTTTCTCTCCCTTTGTTCTGTACTTGTAGAGTTTCCTTGTTTTGTACTTTTGGACGAGGTCACCGTGAGCATCACTGTCTTAAAGACAAGAAAGGATTTGGGGGTTATGGATCCTCTGGGAGAGACACCCCTGGTTCTCGGTGTCTCCCTTCCCTTCGGTTTCAAACCGTCTGCCTGCTGTTTTATTCTCCTCCTGTCTTGCTTTCTTTCCATCCTCCTTTCATCTTTTCAGACTTCCATTCAATGAAGGTCACAACCAGATTAACATCTCTTTCTCGGGGGAGAAAACTGTCTGTCTGCTTTTATCTGTTTGTCTCCTATCTTCTCTATCTTTCTTTCATAATTTTATTCTTCCAGTCTGTGAAAGTCACACCGAGATTAAAATCTGCCTGTCACTCATTCTTTTTGACTGTCTCACTCTCTCCCATCCTGTCTCACCATCTGCTTGTGGTATCTTATCAGACATCCAGGTTGTAATTGCTGCTATACATTTCCTATTGTAATGTCATGTGTGTATCTGGTTCAGTAGAAGGGTCTCATGTATCCACAGTGGCAGGCCAATGTGTTCCCTAGTGGGAGTGATCTGACAGAGACCTGGTCATTCAATATCTCCTGAAAGTATTCTATTGAATTGAATCCTCATATCTCTCTGTCTTTGTGTGCCTCTTTCTCTCAGTGGACATGCAAACATTTATACACACACACACACACACACACACACACACACTTTCTCACCCTTTGTGTTTCTCCCCCTTCTTTCTCTCTCTGAGAAATGACCACATCTCCCTTACCCGACCTCACACAAGGATTAAAAACCCAATTTAGATGCAGAGCAACACACCGATGCCACAGACGGCCCACAAACAACTGGCTTTGTTTCTTCACAATTTCTTGCAATGCCTTTAAAAAAATAATTAAAAAAAAAAAAACGAAAATGAACTGTGAGGTGGCGACCCCTATTCCAAACAAAAAATATACTATACATCACTTACATTGCATTTGTACTTAGAAAATAACTAAACATAAAAATAAATAAAACGTGTCTCCAAAAACAAAAACAACAATAACAATGATAATTATAATGATAAGTGCTGGGAATAAAATGAACATACATACAAGAGATATCTATTCAGAGATTCAAAAAGATAAAGTTTGCTGATAATATTTTATCAGACAGGTTATAAATTGTGGGACCTGAATGTACTGGAAATGCTTGAAAATGACCTTGGTATAGTTAAATCAGCTTTGTCTGCACATCTAAGACTAGACTTTAGTAAATAATGATTAAATTGTTCAGCTCTATAAACTGCAGCCCAGATATTTATTGCCTTAAAAGTCAAAACGAACTTAAAATGTACTTTCTTAGTAAGGTAGCTTCACATAATAGGATTCGTACAATCTCTCAGTTCTGCTCGGAAGTCGGGCTTCATTCTGAATAAACCTTAATAGTTGCAGGATAATAGAAACAGAAAAAGGAAACAATAAGGACTGTTCAACTGTTACAAATGAAACTTAACAACTCTTTGGATTTGATTTTTAAAATATAACCAGAATCAAAAACGACTCCCAAACCTCTGGCAACTGGTTTAACATTACTTCCCAGGTTGTCAAGATGGTATTGAATTGTAAAAGTCACATTTAGTGTTCCAGGTGAAACAGACATGGATTCATCATCATTAGGTTTGAGGAGGTTAAGAATATTAAGGCTGCTTCTATTGCTGGGTTTTACAGGCAGATGCAGCGGAGTATCATCAACATAGCGATGACAAGAATCCTGGACATTTGATCCTAAATGTGATCTCTTGCTAAATTGTTTTGCTTTGTGGTCTAGTTTGTAGTCAGAGAGTGTTATGGTTGGCTCAGGATACAAATCAGACAAGGGACCTGACATCTCCAAACAGGCATCAACATGTTCAAATTGACTTGCAGTAGCAGAGTTAATCAGAATGCATGTACATATATTTATATGAATACATTGACATACAAAAGCAAGGAAGGTAACCAGTACCAAGACCAAATCAATTCTTTGTACACAGACTTTTAAAGTAAGGCTCAAAGTCATTACAAGAGCGAGTGTATAACGAAGTGTACACCACCGCCATGACCACTGACAGTAAATATTGCTTTAAATAGTTAGGATCACGCTTGAGAACTTTACTGGAGTTCTGATGGATGGACGCTACTGGCTCTGTTCTGATCCACTAAGCAGTTTAGAGGCCACACTGGATTTTTTTGGATTTTTTTTTATACAATTCATGAGAGTACTAGCTGGATGATCTCGTCAGGCACCAGGGGACAGCATTGTGAGGATCTTTGGGAGCAACTGACACAATTCCTTTACTTCTTCAATGCTACGGATGTTGTATCCTCAGTAGGAAACCCTCCTTTTGCTACAACCTCCGACTAAGTCTCAGGAATCATAATGACATCTGTAGGGACATGGGATATCTAGGATGCAGTGAAACGAGATGCAATGGCACATTTTAACGTTCTTAAGAGAAAAGGGAAGGTAGCCCTGATCACCACAGTTGGGAGGAGTATCCTGGCAACTCTGGGGTGGAGGGACTTGGAAACATCTGGAAATCTGGTGGAGGCATCTGAGAGGTTCTGGATACAAGTTGTGGGAGGGAACCAGCATCTCTGCAAATAGGATGGAAGAGGATCAAGACATCTATGGAAAATAAATGGAGGGACGTGGAATGAGAGGAGGGATCTGACTTCTCTGAAAGAAAGGAGAAGAAAAACAAGATGGCACCCCACAATCTCTGCAAGCATTGTGGAGAGAAATGCAGACATATCTTTGTGAGGGGTGTATAAAGGGCCCTGCATTTTGTGGATGAATTATTATCATTAAGGTGACAAACGTTTTGTGACAGACAAACCTGAAGAGCACCAAGGCTACTCGTATCACTTGATCTGTGTATTATCAGCATAGCAATGTAAATGTATAGTATTTATATATAACATACAACTCAGTGGGAGCAGATAGAGAAAAACAGAACCCAGGAACCTTATCTCAAACAGGAACCATTAAGATGTGATTAGCGAAGTCAATGCTGTGCTAAGGTCAATTAAACTAGAATAGAAAAATCATCAGTGTCTAGTCCTAAAAACATACACTTTGTAAATCCAATTATAAAACGTCTCTGCACCAGTCACTAGCCAGATTGTAATTATTCAAATAAATCTGCTCTTGTAATCAGTGTGTTTATAATCAAACTTCTCTAATCCTTCCGACAGAAATGAGAGTTTTAAAATGGGTCTGTAATTACTGTAGTATAATGGTCTAGACCAGCCTTTTTAAGAAGATGTGCACATTTGAAATTTAACAATGAGATGTTTATGACTGAAATAAAATGTTGGCAAATAGTTACCAATACCTCTGTTAGCAGTCTAGTCACTGTATATGGGGTATGATGAGCATATATGAGATGCACTCAGAAAGTTTTACTCACAAGAACATAAAAAGCTCTACATTTGAAAAACAATGAAAAATCATGATCAAGCGGTACCATCAAATCTCCTGTTCTCTCCGTGTTCAATCAAAAACTCTTTATTCTTCTGAAGGAAATCACTACTGCTAATCACTTAATCATTTCCTTCCAGGGTTATGGTAGCTCTTAGTAATATGATCTGAAAAATATTTTTCTCATGCAACTTTTACTGAAATATCAAACATTCCTTCATTAATTTCTTCACATGCAAATAAAAACATCAATTTAATTGCTCAAATTTCAAAAACACTGAAATTTACTTGCAATGGTAGTTACTCATACAGGATTATCTATATTTAGGTAAGCATTAGGTTGGAGAAAAACAACTTGGTTTAAAAATAATATGCAAAAGAACAAAGCCTTTCCTCCCAGCTTGTTTAAAATGAGACTAAAAATCAAGATTTGTTCAACCAATATTCAGAGTAAATTTAACTACAGATGATATACTATTAATAAATTCAGTTTAAAATGTATTGTCCCAACATATTATTTGGACAACATAAATATTGTAATCTCCAAGGTTAATAATCTTGTTATGACCTAGATTTGAAAAAATATATAAATTAAATTAATACGTTTATTGTAAGTTGATATACTAATTAACAATTATAGTTTGTTTCTTATTTAAAGAAAATGGATACACAAGGTTATTATAAACAAGTGATTCCCTTTTAATCACCACCACAAGTGAGTCTAGGTTCCAAAAAGTAAAATAAATTACAGAGAAATTAGAAATTGTAATTTCTCTGTCAACACACGGATGTCAAATCTATTAGAAGAAATTAAATAATTTCTCTTTAAATAATTTCAAGAAGACCAAACTTGAATCTTGAATTAATCACCAAGTTCACTTCCTTCTGTTCAATGCAGGTCAGAGGTCACACTCTGCTTAATTAAGTCAATAAATACATCTGATCCTAATTCCACTGGGATGTTAGCTTGATGGTTTAGTGAATGTGTGGATCTTTTGGAGCAGCTGATGTATTTCTCCTAGTTAACATTTAGTCTTGCATTAGTCTTGACTTGTAGTTGTAGGGACATCTGTAGGGATGGGGGAACAGTGGGTTGCTAAACTCTGGTTTTGAGAGAATATGGTTGATTGTGTGTCCAAGATGCAGTACAGCAGGAAGATGGACTAACATGGGGCTAGCTAGTGGGAGATGTCCTCTCCAAACAGGGTGTCCTGGAACCATGCAAAGGAACTTTGAAAGGTCTGAACAGAAAGGGGAAGGGATCCCTGATTACTGAGTTGAGTGGAGGAACCTAGCACCTTGGATCTGGGGTGGAGGGACCTGGACACTCTGGATCTGGTGTGAGGGAAGTGACATTTCTGGAAATCTGATTGAGGAATCTGACATTTCCGGATAGGTTTGGGGAGGGGCCTGGTATTTCTGAAAATTAGGTGGAAGAAGGAATTACTCTTTGAGGGCTATGGAGAAATGCTTCTGGTTTCTCTTGAGGTCTGTAGCGGGGTCCTGGCTTGCAAGTCCTGGCATCTTTAGAAGATGAGGATTAATTCTTCCCAGAGTTGGAACTGGAGAAGCCTCCTGCTGTCTATGATCTTCTTGACCTTAACAACTCGTTCTTGTCCACCCCCCCCCCAGTCAAACCGGACCCCCCGGAGCGCGTGGTGGCGACCCCGATCCCCAACAACGTTCGCAGGCTGGAGGTATCCTGGAACAGCCCGTCTACCTGGCCAGATGTAGACAACTTCCCTCTGAAATACTTCCTTCGATACCGGCCACTCATCCGAGACCAGTGGCAGCATGTGAGTAGCTCTGCTGTGTGTGTGTGTGTGTATGTGTGTGTGTGTGTGTGTGACTATGTGTTAGGGGTGGAGAAACCCATGGTTCAGTACATGCATCGCTTTAAGGGTCAAGATTCAACACATTTTCTCTGCAGGGGAGTAGAAATGGAGTTTAATCTTGTATATTGTCTTTATTTGATAACATACCCTTAATATAGGTATTAGGAAGTAATATCAAGCTAATAGAATCAAGCTACATTTAAAAATCTCAGCCTACAATTGGCTGTGAATGTTACATCTGACCGCCTGGGGTAAAAGTCCCTTCCAGGATTTCATGATGATAGTGGAAATGTTTTTGCAACCCTTTGGGAGCAATTTTCCCTCTGACATAGCAGTGTCCACTCCTGTGCCATGGACGAGTCTGCAGGTTTTCATTCCAACCAAACACTAAACCAGCTGATATTTAACTGCCTAGTTCCTCCCCGCCGGTTGAATCTGTGTTAATCAGTGGAATAGGCTGCCGTAGTGGGTTGGGTTGGAATGAAGCGCTGCAGATTCTTCCATGGCACAGGACTGGACACCACTGGCTCAGAGGGAGTGGATTTCAGCCAACGCCACTGAGCCACTCTTGGATACAGGAATAATTGCCTCACATAAACACAACAAATCATTTGACACATTTCCCCGCCGAAGCGCTCGAGTGTTTGTATCTATCCAGAATATTTTCAGATGCCATGCCTGAAGCAGACTTGCTGTTGGTTAGTTGGACTGTAGGAGCTGCCAGGCTGTCTGCAGGCAGCTGAAACCGCCGCAGCCAAGTATTGTAACAGCTTGAAGACATATCATTTTCAATAGTGCATCCAATGACCAGTGCACAATTAGCATGACAGTTTCACCAAAATACCAGTCACAGCCAGCAGGTGGTACAACCTTCAGCCTGTCTAAATCACTATCCAATGTTCTCAAGCGGTCCTAGCGAACAGGTTAGTTGTTTGTTTCTTGACATGTGCTGTTCCACTCCTAGTTAGTGTGTGTGTGTGTGTGTGTGTGTGTGTGTGTGTGTGTGTGTGTGTGTGTGTGTGTGTGTGTGCGTGTGTGTGTGTGCAGTGTGCCCTTCTATCCCTTCCTATGATACCAAATATTCATGTAAGATAGGGATTAATACGGGAAAATGGCATTCTGGCATTTCCTGCCCAGGTTCTCTCCATCTGCTGGCCATCAGATACATGAGAAATTAAACATTGCACAAGTATACCTAAGTCTATACACTAATGACATTACATTTTTGCTAGCAGTATCAGCTAGTGAGCTAACTGTGGCCCAGATGAGGAACTACAGTCAGCTGTAAAGTGGATAATCGGTAATAAATTGCTTCGTAAGACAAATAACAGCATCAAAAAAGCATTTTAATTGGCAGGAAACAATGAAAGGTGGGGCCCAGATAGACCTGTCAGTGAAGGGTGAAACTATAGATCAGGTAATTGAGACTAAACCTTTGGGTATTACATTGACAATAGATTAACATGGTCAAAGCAGATTGAAAAGAGCAAAAGATAGGGAGAGGTCTGTTATAAAAAGTCCTTCCAATCAATGTGCCATCGCACCGTTTCCCAAATTGTGCCGGCAGTCGTGACTCACATGGATTATTGCCCAATGAGCTGCAAGAAGGGAATTGGAAAAATTCAAAAAAGTGATTCAAAACAGAGCTGCAAGACTCGCTCTGCACCGGACAAAAGAGCGAACACTAATAAAATGCATGCTGGTCTAGGTCGGCTAGCGGTGGAGGACAGGTTAGCTGCCTCCTCGCTCTCTTTGCCAAAATCCCCATCCTGCATCATCAACCCTCATAGAGCTCTAACAAACACACTTACACCACCAGACACGCATCACGTCTTTTCACCCTCCATACACTCAACACCACAATGCAACACACAGTAATGTACAGAGCAACGAAAACATGGGATGATCCAGCATGAGACATATGAAATGAATAGAACTGACTCTCATCTGAGTGATTGACTGACATAGCTGGCACCATTTATTCCATCAGTTCCTACTTTCTACCTGTAACGTGTCCAAGCCTGTTATCCATGTGTGTTGAGCTGGTAATGTGTTGTCTGTTTGGAGTCTGCCTCAACTCTACAGGGAAATCCTTTGATTATACACTGGCTTGTAGTGTCCTCGTCTATTACCACCACCTAATGTGATATTTCATGTTTTGTGCCGAGCCCGGGGAGGGTAGCAGCTAACAAGGATCCTAATGAACTAATATGCCTGCTGAGTGAGCGTTGGTGATCAGCTCCAACGGAGAGACATGCCTCTCTGACGGTTCATTCGATGGCCTACATGCAAAAAAACAACCTCAGGCTTCACTGCACAAGTGACAACTGTAGAAAAAAAATGGTTTAAACTGCTCATCTCAACAAGCAGATGAAGGATTAATTCTGTCAACGGCGTCCTAGTCAAGGTCTGTTTGTCAATAACCAGTGAGGCTCAAAATGTGAACATGTCTGCAAACCAAGTACAATCCATCTCACGGCTTCGCTTCATCAGAGTATCTAAACTCCATTTCACCAAAGCCCAGTGGCCGTCCTGATCATCGTGGATCGTTCTCGGCTCTGCTCAAGAATATCTGGCACTTATTGTTTGTACAAAGATATCTTCATTCCCAAGAGTCCACATTGGAAAGCACCTGCTCCAGTATCTGGAAACAATGATAGCTGGTCTCAAGATTGACCTCTACTGTGTTCCACGTCCAGTTTCACCTTCGTGCCAACAATCGTTTTGTAAGAGTAGACGACATTTTTTCAAGATGGTGGATAGTTTGTCTTTTGTTTGCTACCAAGCGGTATTAGCTTACTGGGGCGTAATGCCAGTAAAACATGTTGTTTAGCAAAAAAAAAAGTCTTTGTCTGGAGAGATGTAGTGGGAACAGTTCAATGAAATGGTCCAAAGTGAAGCCGTTTGTGTCTGATCCCTGGTCAGACAGCTATAATGGCTGGGCTGGTCTCGGGTATGTTACTGTATCTGACTGTGTCTTGTGGGTTCGGCCCCCCGGGGCCTCGCTATAGTAAAAGCATATGTGTCCACTAAAGGATTCCTGGGATGAAAGCTGCGACTGAAAGGGTCTAATGTTGCAGCGTCATTATCATGCACGTCAACGGTTTGCCGAGGTGTTGTTACAAGAACTAGGGTTACACACACACACACACACACACACACACAGAGAGTCAGAGACGTGCACCAGCACATGCACACACATGCATACACACAATCATCCTTTCTTTCTTTTACTCCCTTCCCCCCCCCCGCTGTCTTTCAACACTTCTTCCATCTTCCTCCCTCCCTCCGTCCCTCACGCTCCCTTCCTCTTCCCGTCTCCATCTCCATCCCTCTCTCCTATGGAATGTGAGTCAGCTAGGTAAGGTCCAAACCGGAGTGGGAAAGTGAACTTTGCTTTGCATGCATGTTTTGGATTCGTTTAGGGTTCCCACTGCGAACCAGAGCCTGTAAACAAAAGTCACGTTGACACGCGAGCTGCTTGCTTATCGGGGCGGAGGTTTCGCAACCTGTCATCCCACCATGCTGGAGCGGCGTTAGAGCAGAGGCCAAACAAATGTTCTTGCTGAGCAGCTTGAATACTTAAGGATTATTGCGCATTCTTTCTAGGAGTTGGGAAATGTGCTCTGCGGCCCCAGATAGTGAGGTTCTCTTGGAAGAGGATCAAGACCTGCACTTCAGGCGGTCTTGGTGGTTGTGGTATTGTTCTCACTTGCCCAAAAATAGCCAAACTGAAGGAGTGAATGCTCCAGAGTTTGAATTAACCGATCCAGACGTGGTGTGTGAATGCACCTCAACTCTAAGCTGCTGTCGGCCCATCAGAGTGTCGAATCCTAAAGTGGCGGTTAATAGTTTGCAGCCGTAGGAAAGAGGAAGAAAGAAACGAGCGCACACATGGACGCCACAATTACACACACACACACACACACACACACACACGGATACATGCATGGACACACCGCCACACACACACACACACATGCAAAGACATACTGCAGCAAACTGCAATTACATACACGCAGGCACATTCAAGCACGCACACACACACACATACACTCAAATCCACATGTAAAGATACCCATGTAAGTACTTGTAAGTACACACACACACACACACACACACACACACACACACAGAGCAGAAATGAGAGAGTTGTTATAACCCCTCAGATCTTTGTGGTTCAAGCTGATAATTACACCTGACACACAGTTTTCTTCTCACCACTGATCAATCCGTGTGTGTGTGTGAGTGTGTGTGTGAGTGTCTGTGAATAACTTGAAAGTGGGAAACCTAAGTCAACATTTGGAAAAGGTATAAGTACACATCATTTGGAAATTACCAGAAATACAGTTGATGACAGCTGGAAACTACAGGGCTTGACTTCAGAGTGTTCTGTGATGGATGTGTCCCTGGTCAGGGTTTCAGGTTCTTCAGCAGAGAACATGGTTTTAACTGGAGGGTTTGGAGCCTCTGAACACTTCATGGTTGCAGCTCTGCTCCTGTTGTTGTGTTTGATAGTGTGGGTGATTTAAACTACAACTCCACAACTACAAAAGTTCCATAAGAAGTAGAATATCTGGTTAAGACAGAGAAGATAGCGTTGAGTGTAGAATCTCACACTGAAAAATATGTCAATCTGAACAACTGATTTGATCTACTATTGATTATGAAAATGCCATTTTTCTTGTGAAAAACTGAAAAAAGTTTCGATTTTTTTAAAGATGTTTTCGAAACAAGTGACAATATCTTAGATGCGTCAGATTTGTGCACCCCCCCCCCCCCCCCCCCCACTAAGCAATTTGACGTTGATGAGCCGCGTAAAGAAGTCTAAATGGGAAATAGTGTCTAGTCTAACATGAGGCTACATGGGCTTTAAAAGAAAAGGTTTAGTACAAAAATGAAAGTATTTCCTTCTCCGTATGTACTCCTCCGGTGTGTATCTCCGATATTTACAGCTGTGCATTGCATTGTTTGAAACATGTAATGACGTATTTACTGCTTGGTCTAGAACTGGGCTGCACTGATCCTGGGTGATGTGACAGCTGAAGCGTTGAAATCACGTCTGGTGCTTGAGGCAGGAAAACTGTTGCGACGGGTCAATGTGCAATAGAAGCAACTGGAATCATGAAACCCCGACGACTGTAGTACGACTTTACGACTTTAATGCACTGTTGTCCAGCGCATCATGTATTAGTGATGTTACGGGTTTTGGACCTTTCTCTCATCCCCATCCCCCCATCACGCTCACCTGTATGCTACCTTAAAAAAAGTTTTAAAAAGTAGTCTTTAAATCTTCCTTCAACAATATCCCTGTTCTGTAACCTTTGTAAACTGTCCTTAACACCCCGTCATATAATCGCCCGCGCTTCAAACTGTGCGTGTAATGGCGCTGCTATATTATGGGCTGTCAGCGTCAACTCCAAATCAAAACTTCTTCTCTTTGTTTATGACAGCTTGTCACTGCGTAGCGCCATTAGACTTGATGCAGGCTGGATATGAATCACTTTAATGATTGCTTTTCACAACATGTCACATTCTATCATAGTTAAAAGCATTTGGATTTAAAACTGTCAAGCCCCGACGTGAATCATTCACAGGGGTTTAATAAGGGGAATTAAACTGGCCCTGTGTATACTTCATTAGTGGCGGCTTCAGAAGTTGAAGACTAATTGACGTGCTTCACATTTGGAGGGATTTACCTTTTAATGTGGTGAGAGTGAGGAAGACTTTCATATGTGGCGGTTTTGAAAGCGATGCCGCGATCAAGCCGATGAAATGACCGACTGGCTCTGGTAGACTGATGGTGGTAAAGATAGAGGGAGGAAGAGGAGGGAAAGGAAAGGGATTGAAGGAACAGAGAGGGGGCGGGGTTAACGGGGAGCAGAGGTAGATACAGTAGGAAGATAGAAACTGATGGATGAGGGATGGAGAGAGGAAGAAAGTGAGTAAAGTTTTATTTGGATAAAAACTTTAAAAAAAAAAAAAAATTCCATAACAGAGATTTAATCAAATATTGAGTCTTAAAAGAGTTTCTCCTCTCAAAGAAAAGGAATATTGTTCCACTGCGATTTAAAACATCATTACCAGTAATGAAATTCTTGGTCTCAGAGCCAACTCAACTTTACAAAGTAAGATAAGACAATTAAGTGATTCAAGAAAGATATTTGGACATTTGGATAATAACACGAATAACAATCTGAGCCCGTCCGTGACAAAAACCAAGAACTTTTAGTGGACGTACTTTGACCGGCCGAGTATGCCGTTAGCCGGTTGAGCCGATGGACCGGAGAAACCCAGAAACTTTTGGGATCTACTTAAAGGGATGAAAAGCGATTTTGTGGACATAGAGGCCAGGTTGAAAAATCCCAGAATTCCCCTTTAATTCCTCCAGGGACTGAAGAAGAGAAAGCAGCTAACAAAAGAACAAGTAAAAGAATAAATGAGCACATGGACGTATTAAAGCTCCTCTCTGGTTTGTCCCTCCTCGCTCACCGTCCTCCCAGAGTTGACCTCAGACCAGCAGCATGTTTTCCCTCCATGATGCAAAACTCTGAGTCTGTAACTGTAAAACGCTGTAATTGGCCTTCGGGGGGGAATGATGCTGAACACACACACACACACACACACACACACACACACACACACACACACACACACTTACATACTGACATTCATTTGCCACCCACACACACACACACATTATTGTACATGCACTCAAAAGCACCCGTGCACACACGTTTGCAGGCTATCCATGTACTTTCACACACACACACACACACACACACACACATGCAATCACAAGCACTTATGACCACCTACAAGGAGAGAACACAAATTGCAAAATGTAAGAAAGAGAGAGAGAGAGAGAGAGAGAGAATTCAAGTTGTTGTTCTTTTCATCTTTCATTTCTTTCTCTCGTTGTCCTCCTCTGACACACTGCACCTCCCTCCTCCCTCCTTCCTCTCCCTTCATCCATCACCTTCTCCATCTCTCCATCTCACTCTTTTTCCATTTCTCTCCATCTCTCTCGTTCTCCCCGTTTTTCCCTTCTCGCCTTTCCTCCCTCCTTCATCACTCCCTCCATCCCTCCCTCCCTATCTCTCCCTTCTTTACTCAGTCTTTCCACCTTCCTCCTTGTTCTTGGTCCTCTCTCTTTCTCTCTCTCTCTCTCTCTCTCTCTCTCTCTCTCTCTCTCTCTCTCTCTCCCTCCATCCATGTATTAATGGTCTTTGTATGTCTGCCAGAAGTCACTCTCATCCTGCAAGCACTTAGATGAATCAATAGTGGGCCAGGAGCTGTGTGTGTGTGTGTGTGTGTGTGTGTGTGTGTGTGTGTGTGTGTGTGTGTGTGTGTGTGTGTGCGTTGGCGTGCATGTGTATGGACATGCTTTGTGTGTGCTGTGTATCTGTGTGTGTGTACAGTCTTGATGGTTGTGTGTGTGTGTGTGTGTGTGTGTGTGTGTGTGTGTGTGTGTGTGTGTGTGTGAGTGTGTGTGTGTGTTAGAATAACACCATTATCATAGCAAAGCAAAGCAGAGAGGCAGACACTGAGAAAGAGGTTATTCAACTTAATCTGACATCCACCTCATGGAAGCCAAGCTCTCTCTCTCTCTCTCTCTCCCTCTCTCTCTCTCTCTCTCTCTCTCTCTCTCTCTCCATCCCCATGCTTCTCTCTATTTCTCTCTCTTGCTCTTTATTCATCTTTCTCTACCACATTTCCCTCTCTTATCCGTCCATCCAGTCATCTTCCTATCTCTATATACAGCCATTTATACGTCTATACATCCATCCATCCATCCCTTCATCCATCCATCCCTTCATCCATCCATCCATCCATCCATCCATCCATCCATCCATCCCTTCATCCATTTATTCATTCATCCATCCATTTGTATCTATGTGTGATAAATGTTTAGACCTTGTTTGGGAAAACATCCTATCTAAAGGACACAGCCACAGACAGATCATTTATCAAACTCTCTCTCTCTCTCTGTCACACACACACACACACACACACACACACACACACACACACACACACACACACACAGTGTACGTTCAACGCTGTCACATGTGAAAGTCATCATCATTTAGCTCTGCTGTCTAACCACATTAGAGGTGAATTGAACCCTTTACATTCACTTAAACATTTCTGCACGCGCACACACACACACACACACACACACACACACACACACACACATATACATACGACATGCAGACATTGCACAGCCTGTTGGTAACAGAGCCAAATATGTTAAAGGTGACAAAGCTAACGAGCTAACACACAAACGAGACGTCGAGCTTCACAGGAAAAGCCACTCGGGGGGTCAAGCTAGGAGCTAGGGCCGAGTCTCAAACCTACAAGGGTGCTTTTCCTGCTTTGCACAACCTCTGAATCTGTATCTGTACTGACTTAAACATGTCGGCTACACACACACACAAGTCCTTTAAAAATAGTTTGCTCAGGGTGATGCTTCAGCGCTGTCTTGCGTCCTCTCGTCATCTTCTTCTTCCTCCTTTTATCTTCACGCCTCCTTCCTCCCTCGGTCACTACCGGGGGTTCTTAGTGCACGTATGTGACCAAATAAGGAAAACAGAAACAAAAAAGTGATAAAAGTGAGGCAAATAAAAAAAACAGGGACAAAAAGAGAAACGAGGAGAAGAAATAAATAAAGAAGATGACGGATGGAAAGTGACGAAGAGCGAAGGTTACTAGGCAAAGCAACACATGCATCACCCATCAAAGAGAGCGAGTTCCCCCAGATGCATGCTGGGACGTCTCAGCCCCGTGATAGTTTCTATTCGCGGTGTTTGGAGGTCTCGCTGCGTTGAGGGTGGGTTGAGGTGAACGAGGCCGCTGCCCCCCCCCCGCCCCCCCCCTCTCTCTCTCTCTCTCTCTCTCTCTCTCTCTCTCTCTCTCTCTCTCTCTCTCTCTCTCTGCCTCTATTGATTTCTACATCAGCACATCCATCCTTGCACACATGAGGTCATCGGCATCGCGCACACACACACACACACACACACACAGTTGACCTCATCCTTTTTCTGATAGCATCTACAGTTTAGAGAGAGAGAGAGAGAGAGAGAGAGAGAGAAAAAAAAGAAAAAGAGGTTTGTCTACGTGACCCGAGGCCGGATTCAGCCGAGCCAGACGAACAGATCTGAAGGCTGAATCTCTCCACACGCGGGATCTCGACTCGATCCGCCGGGGCCCCCGCCGCCGGAGCTCGTTAAGATCCAACGGGTCAGAGATGCGGCCTGACCCCGCCGCAGACGTTGAGCTCAACATCAGACAGCGCGCCGTCTAACTAGCTGCTTTGATTGGCCGCTCCTCATTTGTCGGCCCACGCCGCTCAAATCTTTTTCTCTTCACCGCAAATGAGTGTCGGTGTCAAGATCTGGTGGGTATCAGGAAGTGCAGAATCGGTCTCATCCCGCAGCAGGCGGAGGACACGTGAGTGAAGCAGGACTGCCGTTTTGACACTGAGTATTTCTTAGTTAAGCGCTAATTGGAAACTACTGCCCGTCCCCGTTTCACACGACTCAGAGAATATCGTGCGAAATTACGATATGAGAACCCGCCTGAATGGTTTCAACCGGGAATTAGTTGCTTCATATTTGATTTCATCACCCAGAGGCACCAGAAGGGGGAATTACCACGATGTTGCACGACGAGTTAAAACTATTAAAACGGGAGAACTTCATATCAAATAGTTGTAGTAAGAATGTAGTTCAGGCTTCAGCGGGATCTAAGTGGTTTCGAACGCTCGGAGGGTTTACCAGGGTCATTTCTCGTCTCGTGGGTCGGTTGAGAGATGTTCCTCTGTTCTGCAGCCTCGTAACAGATTCACGCTCATGGTCATTTTTTACTCTGTAGGCATTCAGAATAAAGCTTCAATGTAATAGAATAAGGAGGTCGAGGGCGTTTCTGTCCCCGTGATCAAACTACATGATAGAAAAAGCGTTGAGGGAAAAAAAATACGAAGAGCCTTTTTCAGAGCAATTAGACGAGAAAAAGGGGGAACGGGAAACTGAAGAAGGGCATGGATGTGATTCGATCCTGTTGTCTCACATGAGGGTTTTCGTGTTCGTGCCACATGTGGACGGCGTAAGCCAGGGTTAGCATAAAAGCGCTACCTCCGCCACATCCTCCTTTAAGGGTGTGAGGTTCCCGTTCCAGCGTTGTGATTGGCTGGGGGTTTAACTCCCTTTTACAGTAATTGCTGCCATGGCAATTGGGGCTTCAAAGAGAGAAATACTGCCTGGGAAATTACCCCTGGACCTGGCGTTAAGAGTGTGTGTGCACGCGCGTGTGTGTGTGTGTGTGTGTGTGTGTGTGCGTGCGTGTGTGTGTGTGTGTGTGTGTGTGTGAGAGTGAGCGTTTGTGTCCTTGCTCAATTGGGATGAGAGCACTGTGGAAAAATGGGAGCTGTCAATCAACCTAATGAGACCAACCTTCTCAGTGCGCACACACACACACACACACACACACACACACACACACACAGAGAGAGCGCCATCGGGCCAGTGGAAGTGCCATATAATTGGGTTTCCTTTCCAGGACAACAGACATGCTCACTGGATCAGATCTGACCACCGACGCCAATCCTCTCTTGCTCTTTTCCTTTTCCTCTTTTTTCTCGCTCCGTCTTTCTTTCCTTGTCTGTCTCTCTCTCTTTGTTTCGTATGTCTCTCGGCCCCCTTTATCCCTCTCTCTTCTTCTTCTTCTTCTCTCTCTCTCTCTCGGTTTTCTAAACTGAGTGTTTGGGGAGTTGACTCACCTTTTCAGGGTGATATTGAATCTGTATGGTTTGACTTCAGCATAGCGAGTATCATCCAGCTGATCCTTTAAGGGGAGACCGAGCATGACGCCATGTTTCTTTTCATGAAAAAATAAGGGATGTGGTTGTTTGGAGGTCAGAGAGATTACCCCTTCCTGTTATTTACCACTACACATAAAAACAATACAACTATAAAATAAACTAGAATTGTGGGCTTATATAAACACATGCTGCCAACAATTCCCACGCATTTTGAGGAGATTGTATAATATCAGTATGTATAAACATACATTAACATCTATGTATGTATGTATGTATAAAACATCTATGTATGTATGTATGTATAAAACATGAACTAGAGAGAGAGATGCTGCGAGGGATTAATAGGGAGGATGGAGGGGAAAGGATGAAGAGAAGGAAGGAGGTGGGATGAGGGAAAGGAGACAAGGAAGTGGATGAGAGAGAGAGGAGGTAGGAGGGGGAAGTAAAGGAGGACATGGAGGACATGGATGGAGGCACGGGGTAGGGAGGGAGTAGGGAGGAGAGGAGAGGAAACAAAAGGAGAGGAGAGGAGGAGGGGAGTGTCATTTCTTGTCCTCTCTGCTCCTTATGCCATCCCTGAGGAATGTTCACATCTCCTCTTTCTGCCCCTCTCTTTGTCTGGGTGTGTGTGTGTGTGTGTGTGTGTGTGTGTGTGTGTGTGTGTGTGTTTCTAAGCTTCTCTGTGTTCATCTTGACCTTACACCAAAATACATCATACTTTAACATGTGATGTATTTCTTCTATGAAGCACTACAAGGTAAATAAAGGCTCAAAGACCTTCAGTAGTGGAGTCCTGTGTTGAGTTGCCAACATAGCTCAACAGGGAACTTTAATCATTGGTTGATAAAAACCTCTTTTTTCATTTTACAGACAGAACATTATATGAACTTAAGGCGATTTATTATTTATTTTTATTTCGTATACCGGCACAAAGAAAGACGCTGTTTGTAGTTTGTGGGTTTGTTATCAGGAAGTAGAGGAAGGTCGGAGTGGAACCAGGACCTGTGCAGAAATGACACAATCCTGGACCTTCCTTGGACCAGACCACGTTTTTAAAGAAGTATTTTTTCCAGCTACTCCAGGAATTTGAACCAGTGACCCTCCGGTCACAAGCCCCGCCTCCCGAGTGTCTCTAGGTTACTACCCAGCGGTGTGTTTGTCCTTTGAAAACAAAATCAATGGAAGTAGCTCTCCCTATTGACGAGTCTGATATTGCATTTGAACTCCTCTTGATTTATGTTCACCCTGAAACACCTCAACACTGTTGAAGAACAACGATCAGCCTCTGGGTCCATGTTGTTGCTTTGTGGTGTTTTTCTTCTCCCCCTGGATAACTGACCAATCGTAGACGACGTCACGTTGAGATATTTCCAGTTTGATATGAAATGTTTCATTGATCTAAAACATCAACAGTAACCGTCAGCCAATCAGAATCAAAGAGCAAGGACCAACGATCAACAATCATACAAGACCAGAATGCAATGCAGTAGCTAAGATAGACCAGAATGCAATGCAGTAGCCAGGATAGACCAGAATGCAATGCAGCCAAGAGACATGTTGTTGTTTCAGTAAGGGGATTCTCTCTCTCTTGCTGTTACTACTGCTCTCTCCACCTACACGTTTAACCAACAGGAGAATGCAACAATTTCGTTTGTCGAAAGGCATTCTGGGAAACGCTAGAAATCACTAACAGAGGTTAGCTGAAGGAAAGTGGATACATCCACAATGTAAATAACAACACTTCACCATCGCGGTGAACATCACCGATGATTCATGACAGAGTAGGAGGAGCCCGGGTGGTTCATACAGGACATGCATCATGTCTGATACCCCCGGGGGTCACGGGGAGGTCAGACAGGCTCATCCAGGCGCCACAGCTGGGGAGGATCAACCCCCAGCATTCATCTAGATCACATGTGTAGTCCACATATTGCTCCTCTGCATCCTCGAGCCTCAGTAGCGTCTAGCTGTAACACTAGTGAGGGTTAGGTTAGGGTAAGGGCACCAAAAACAACACAACACGGTTTCCCCATTCAAAGGCATTAAAGGTGTGCTGCTGGAGTGTGTTCTCACTGTGAGAGATTCATGCACCCGTACGCTGTTTACCATCACATGAGGACACACACACGGTGTTGACGTGTCTGTGTGTGTGTGTGTGTGTGTGTGTGTGTGTGTGTGTGTGAGGTGCAGCTCTAGTGTCGCCCACATCACAACATACAGCACACGCCCAGTACTAGATACACATGTGAAATGTAAACACACACACACACACACAGGCTGGGTCTTGCAGTGTGATCGATTTGATAGCGTTTTTGGCAGTCTCTCTAAATGCACCCCGTCTCCCCCCTGTCTCCCCCCCCCGTCTCCCCCCTCTCTGATATGAAGTGCTGCTCTCACTGCTCCCTGTTTAGCCACTTGGCAACGCGGCAACACATCCATCTGTCTGGAAATGTTTACTCCACATCCTCCTTCACACACACACCACTCATGTACTCCCTAACCCGCCTACATGTGTGCAATACACATGCGATGCAAGTCACACACACACGTACACACATACTGACAACACACACACACACACAATGCATGCATGAACACACACACATTACAGTCATGAAGGAATGCTGATAAGTGGGGAAGCTACGGTTGGACACGCTGGTTTGACCACATGTAAACAGTGGAGGGTTTAGCCTTGAGGGACACACACACACACACACACACACACTGTATACATATACACACACACATCGCATAAACACAAGCAGACATATATTCACACACACACACACACACACACACACACACAGGCGGAGGAGAGCGTGGGATGACGTTCAGCAGTGTAATTGCATTCCACTAATGAAATTAAGCTTATAAATGCAACGCTCTGTTAGGAAGATAAAGACTGAACAGAGTCAACTCTACTGTAAATATAGAGGGAGGGAGGGAGGGAGGGAGGGATGAGAGAGAGAGAGGATGGGAAAGAGGGAGAAATGGATGAAAGTGAGAGAGGACGGGATGGAGGGAGGAAGGGATGAGAGAGAGAGAGAGAGAGAGGACAGGATAGAGAGAGGAAGGGATGAGAGAGAAGACAGGATAGAGAGACAGAGAGATGACAGGATAGATAGAGAGAGAGAGAGAGAAAGGATGGGATAGAGAGAGAGAAAGGATGGATAGAGAGAGAGGGATGAGAGAGAGGACAGGATAGAGAGAGAGAGAGAGAAAGGATGGGATAGAGAGAGAGAGGGATGAGAGAGAGAGGATGTGATAGAGAGAGGAAGGGATGAGAGAGAGAGATAGAGAGAGGAAGGGATGAGAGAGAGATAGAGAGAGGATGTGATAGAGGGTCTCTCCACTTGGTCCAGGCTGTGTGATTCTGGCCTTGCAGCTGTCAGTGTTTCACCGAGAGCTGCAGTCAAATGTTGAAGGTGTAGAGAGTCAAGATGTGATGTGATGGTGGAACAAGAAGACGTGAGGTGGTATTTCTGGATCAGTGAGCTAGTAAAGAAGACTACTGCTAGTTAGCCTGGATGTAAAGAAGACTACTGCTAGTTAGCCTGGATGTAAAGAAGGCTACTGCTAGTTAGCCTGGATGTAAAGAAGGTTACTGCTAGTTAGCCTGGATGTAAAGAAGGTTACTGCTAGTTAGCCTGGATGTAAAGAAGACTACTGCTAGTTAGTTAGCCTGTATGTAAAGAAGGCTACTGCTAGTTAGTTAACCTGGATGTAAAGAAGACAACTGCTAGTTAGTTAGCCTGGATGTAAAGAAGGATACTGCTAGTTAACCTGGATGTAAAGAAGACTACTGCTAGTTAGTTAACCTGGATGTAAAGAAGGATACTGCTAGTTAGCCTGGATGTAAAGAAGACTACTGCTAGCTAGTTAACCTGGATGTAAAGAAGGATACTGCTAGTTAGTTAGCCTGGATGTAAAGAAGACTACTGCTAGCTAGTTAACCTGGATGTAAAGAAGACTACTGCTAGTTAGTTAACCTGGATGTAAAGAAGACTACTGCTAGCTAGTTAGCCTGGATGCTACACAGAACAGGTTCAGTAGTTTATTGGACTAACTGATGTAATCCAGGTGACCACACTGAGTTTTATTACTTCCTATGACAGTTTTATTAAATGTTCCACATGTTCCACACACACACATATTAAATGTGTGTGTGTGTGTGTGTGTGTGTGTGTGTGTGTGTGTGTGTGTGGTTCATTGCAGAATGCAGCAGACAACAGGCATGTCACTAAATCATTTAATTTGACTTCAGGAGGAGAATAAAACAACTCTCTCTCTCTCTCTCTCTCTCTCTCTCTCTCTCTCTCTCTCTCTCTCTCTCTCTGGTGACTCAACATTAAGTTGATTCTGTTTTACTCTGCAGATTAAAGTGTGCATGAAAAAGCGTCCAACTGCTGCCATACATTATATTGTCTCATAGAATTATGTGACATTGATGCAAAAGCTTTTCCCTGTAACTTTCAACAGTTTTGCCCTTGGTGTTGTGCACGTGCGTGTGTGTGTGTGCGTGTGTGTGTGTGTGTGCGTGTCCTGCTGCTATGAAACTATGAAGCAGCGCTGAAAGGTAAACCTTAAATAAATGAGCAGAGAATAAAAATTGTATATTGTTTTTCACATTGAATCTGCCAAACATGAAACATTGAAACCGTATGTCTGTAAGCTGAGCACATAATTTATAGGTACAACTGTGGGTAGAAGGGTAGGACGTTCAGACAGACAGCCATCTTTTTTCTTTTTTACTTCTCTTGCGCTGAGAAAAGTTTCATAATTCACAACCATGGCAAGTCTGACCCCCCCAGGACCCTGAAACCTGGTCCAACCTGGTCCAGCCTGCACCAGCTCCATCCTCAGGTTCTCACTGTGAAGTTGACCTCACGGAAATAACGTCGTTTCGCCTGACATGTTTTTCATCCCGCTGCAACTCAAAGAACAGGCGTGCTTCTACTCTGCTTCCGATTGGCTGTTTCCTCACTCTTCCCTTCTCTCCTATTGGCTGTCTAGGTGGAGCTGTCGGATAGCACCTCCCACACCATCACCGACGCCTACGCTGGGAAGGAGTACATCATCCAGGTAAGCGCTTCTATCCAGGCTTTTCTGCAGCTAGCTGACACAAACCAAACCAAAAAAATAAAATAATCTGTATAATCTTATAATCTTTTATTTTTGAGTGCAAACCTGTGATGCTATACTCCTGATTTCTAACGATGTGACTCTCTAAACATGTTTCTATTCATCAAGGCTCTAACCTGGGAGCTTTAGTTAAAAGGGTTTGGTGTAGCCTCTTGGACTTTTAACTAGAACGTGTTTTAACTTGGAGGAAACCGACTGTGTCTGTCCGATATAGATGTGTTGTATCCAGCAGTGCATGGGAGAGCAGCTAGGGAGCGAAGCAGCTTCTCTCTGATACACCAATATGATAAGGAAGCATAGAAACACTTGAGTGGGATCAATTCCCAAAGCTGGAGTGTTCCAGTCTTTTAACCACTTCCTCTGCCCGTTGTCTTTGTGCCACGCTGGCTGCTCGTCGCGTAAAAGACCTTGTGGTGTCTCTTCAAATGAAACCAAATTCTATTTCTATTCTATTTCTAATTCAACAAGTGCTTTTTTTCTTGTGTTTTTTCCCCAGGTGGCTGCCAAGGACACGGAGATCGGAACGTGGAGCGACTGGAGCGTGGCCGTCCACGCCACGCCCTGGATCGAGGAGCCCAAGCAGATCACCTCCACCACTGAAGCCGACCCGGTTATCGGTAGGTGACCGCGTGTGACCTCAGCCTCAACCTTAACCCGCGACGCTAACCGCAACAGCGACGTGAAAACCGCTGAAGCCAAGCTTGTTATTGGCAGGTTGTAACCCTCATCTAACCCTCAACCTACACCCTGACCCAGACAGATGCTAGAGTCCAACTGGATCGATGCAGGCTCGATACAGACTTGGAAAAACTGGTCTTGGAAAATGGAACACATGCATTTGGTTTTGTCATGGAAATGTGTTGGTCTTTTTCTCCAACCAGTGAAATGTTGAATGGCTGCTTGTTGATCCACTTTGAGGAATAGAAACATCAGACATGTCCTGATAGTATCGGTCCTGAGTGAAACAAGACCTGACAGTTAGATCAGATAGTCAACGTAAAGAAATGGTTATGGATATTGTGCTATGAGGAAAATTCGTCGGTACCTTCTATTCCAAAATGCGACACATCTGTTTTTGAAAAGTCTCTAAAATATAAAGGATCCTTCTGTAAAAGTGTTATCATCATTTTGTCAAGTCACCTACGGTCCAAAACCTCCAATTCCATTCCCAATATTATTCCCAACATTCAAACCATTTGCTGAAGATGAGCCCATTCTTGGGGGGTTATAATCCTAATTGCAGCCCAGCATATCCCACATCATGATAACATAGCACAACAACACCAACACATTGAGATAAAGTCACTAGTTTCTAGTTTTTATGCTGTTTAACTCAACAATTGTGCAAAGTGGATTTTACATTAAAAAAAATGGAAAGGTGAATATGAGGCAAAGGGGAGATTTCTGAAAATTGTGACAAAATGGGAAAATGGGTTTCTATCTGTCTGTCTACCTGTCTGTCTGTCTACCTGTCTGTCTGTCTACCTGTCTGTCTGAAGTCTCCTTGAGTTTTACAGCGCAACAGTGGCTCTTACTGGCCACAAGAGTCACTGCACGCATCGACCCTCACACACTCCCTCAACATTGAGGGAACACACACACACACAATACATCACACACACACACACACACACACACACACACACACTTTCCCCCCCCCACACACACACACACAGACACAAACTGTACCTCACATACACTTTAACACACACACAGTGCCTCCTTCACAGATAGTGAAGGAGTAACATGCAGTGCACACTCACACTCACACACACACACACACACACACACACACTCACTCAGTAGACAGTGTATTATTCTTGTTTTCAGAGAGAGGGAACAGGAGGTTATTGGGATTCTTCTCATGTCTCCTCTCTATCCAGCTGCCTCTTCTCTGCTTCCCTTCAATCTCTCTCTCTCTCGCTCTCTCTCTCCATCTCTATCTTTTTCCTCTTCCCCTTCGTCTCTCGCTTCTTTGCTCTCCATTGATCACTCACATTTTCTCCTGAGATTCTCCTGTCATCACCTCACGTTTGGCATCCATCCATCCGTCCCCCTCCTCCGTCACCGGGCGTTCACACTGCGAGCGACTGGGTTTTGACGTGTCGCTCTGTTGTGACTGATTCCATCTGAGTGGCGGTCTGCAGCTTTAAACAGGCATATCATGTGTTTCTCACTGCTCTGGTGGAGTCACGTTGTTTGGATGAGTTCATGGAGGGAGCAATAATGAAAGAAATAAACAGAAAAAAATGAAAAGACTTCAGAGCTCACCGTCGACCCACGATGGACGCAAACGTTCTCCGAGCATTTATTCTTCTAGTCTTTCAATTGAAGCTTTGAACGGCTGGAATCAAGTTCTCGTCTTTTTTGTACTTGCAAGAGAAAAACTATTGAAATCACATTGGTGGGGAAACAAGGAAGCGTGGAAATCTGATTGGCTGTTGACGGCCAATGGCTGCGAAAAGCCGTAGCGACGAGCTTGGCGACCGTCCACACACTGGTCGCTCAGCTCGACAGGAAATGAACGGGCGTCTGGTGACTTGTCGATAATGTTGGTGACTCGTCGATCGTGTTGGTGACTCGTCGATCGTGTTGGTGACTTGTCGATCATGTTGGTGACTTGTCGATCATGTTGGTCGCAGTGTGAACGCACGGTTACACTTACGCTCTCACAAAATGATTGACGGCACAGCATGAAAACGAATGGTGGTGCTTCAAGAATAGTATTGGATTGGATTCTCTTTATTTGTGAGATATTGAATGATGAGCTTCAGGGAATGATTTTCTTTTTTTTTTTAAATGCATTTATGGTGTTTTGGCTCTTCATATAAGTATACACAGCACTGTGCAAAAGTCTTAGGCACATGTAAAAAAAAACAACCCCGAAATGATTTAAAAAATAATGCAATGAAAAGTTAATAAATATTAAAAAATGTACTATAAAGAGCAGTAATGTAAAACTAACAAACATCTAAGACCAAACAATCTATGGTGCCTAAGACTTGCACAGTACTGCACCTGTATACAGGTATGCAGGTATATACTTCCAGAGGTAAAGAGGTAAAGTGACTTTAGTATCTGTTGCCGTAAACAGCTTCATTTGACAACAGAACAGTAGCGCAGTGCACAGATGACCGATAAGCAACCCTTGCAAAATACATAAATCCCATGCACAGTGATCGGACCGTTGCTTAGCAACCACGTTCCAGGAACTATCAAGCAGATCACTTGAGGTTTAAAAAAGTTCCAGGCGTCCCCCCCCCCCCTCCCCCCCCACCAGACAGAAACTGGACACTGTCTGGCACCGAGCAGCAACACCAGATATCACTTCTGATACGCCTCATGTCTACAAGCGTTATAAATACTTTCTGTTTCATGTCATATCGTAGAACAAGAGCACATGCATGAGTACGTGCACATGCATGAGTACGTGCACATGCATGGGCATGGCATGTATATATATATATATATATATATGTGTGTGTGTGTGTGTGTGTGCTTAACGACTGTCTGTCCAGGAAACCAACAGACCGACAGGGTGTTACCTCCTCTTCTTCCTTCATCCCTCCTTTCTTAGTTCCTCTTTCCTCCCCGTCTCACAATTTGTCTTCCTCTCCTTTCTGTCTCCTTATTTTTCAGATTTTCCTCCTCAACATGCTCCCTCCCTCTATCCATCCACCCCCCCAACATGCTCCCTCCACCCCTCCTCAACATGCTCCCTCCGTCTCTCCTCAACATGCTCCCTCCACCCCACCTCAACATGCTCCTCCACCCCACCTCAACATGCTCCCTCCACCCTTCCTCAACATGCTCCCTCCACCCCACCTCAACATGCTCCTCCACCCCACCTCAACATGCTCCCTCCATCTCTCCTCAACATGCTCCCTCCACCCCTCCTCAACATGCTCCTCCACCCCTCCTCAACATGCTCCCTCTGTCTCTCCTCAACACCATTACATTATTTCTGTATAATCTTTATTTTTTTCACTCTGAAAACAAAATGTTTTGCTGCAGGCAGGAAGCATCGCATTTGAGTTGCTGAAAATCTCTCTCTCTCTCTCTCTCTCTCTCTCTCTCTCTCTCTCTCTCTCTCTCTCTCTCTCTCTCTCTCTGTGGCTATTTCACACCTGGCTGCCTCTTTCTAATATCTCCTGAGTCCCAATGCCGCTCTACACAACAGCCATTAATTGGAAGGAGAGGGAAATTATATTCTCCCTCCGACATGAAAATGCGCCGGGTTCTAGCCGGAGCAGCACCCAGTGTGCACCGGTTAATGTCTGCCAGGCCGCCTGCAGCTACAGCGCTAGCCCGGGTTTAGAAAACATTAAACTGTGATATTTCTATTTGTCAATCGGTGTAAAAACCAAACTGGAGACGGCTTAATGTCATTTTCAGTGTGTTTGCCCACAAGCTTGTCATCTGCTTCTCAGTACCATGTCCACACACTTGAACACAATCCTGTTCCCCCAAAATGTATTTCAAGCGTCCTCCAGTGTGACGGATTGATTTTGTTTGTGTCCTGTATACACGTTTCATTTTAGTTGTATCCTGTAAACAAATACAGTGTGCAAATGTTTACGTTTCCAGTATCAGCAGGAAGCAATTATTGGCTATATGTATGAGGAGACGAGACGAGACTGGACTGGACTGGACTAGACTAGACTAGACTATACATTTCCAGTATCAGCAGAAAGTGATTATTGGCTTTATGTATGAGGAGACTAGACTAGATTTGATTAGACTAGATTAGACTAGACTAAACTAGATTTGATTAGACTAGATTAGACTAGACTAGATTAGAGTAAACTAAATTAGACTAGACTAGAGTAAACTAGACTAGATTAGACTACACTAGACATTTCAAAGCGATTGTTGGATATATGTATGAGGAGACTAGACTAGACTAGACTAGACTAGAATAGATTTGACTAGAATAGATTTGACTAGACTAGAATAGATTTGACTAGACTAGACTACACTAGAATAGATTTGATGAAACTACACTAGACTAGACTACACCAGACTAGACTAGACTAGATTAGAGTAGACTAGAGGTCTGCATAGAACTGAAGTCCTAGTCGTGCCCAACGTCTTTACGGCCCGACAACGTCTGGTCAGGTTCGGCCCCGAGTCTGACAGCTTGAAAAGCCAACAACAACAACAACAACAACAACAACACATACAGCGAACAGCCTGGTAGTGACCTCTGACCTCATCATGATGTCACAATAAAACACGTATGATGGAGGAACAAAGCAAATAGCTTCAACTGCTGAAGCGTTCTGAACGAGCCCTGCTGCATCACACACATACATGAATGGTATCTGGCTTCATGGAAACAACGACATGTTGTCATGCAATTAGAAATAAAGACGTCTGTTTCTGTCCACGAGAATTTAGTCCTAATGCTCGCCAAGGAACGTGGCTGGACTCCTTGGAAGAAAAGCCCACTGAACAAAAACGATTGACAGTCACAAAGTGACTCAACAAGATATGGAGGAAGAGCATCTCTCAGCATGGAGCTCCTCCTCGTCCTTAAACTCCCTTTTGACCACTTCCATTGTAGCTAGCATGAAAACCACTACCTCAGCGCAACTTGCTCACAGTTTGAACTGTGCAACCCATGTGAGACACACACACACACACAAGGTCCAAACCCGACAAAATAAAAGCACACCCTGTCGGCCTCTAGGCTAGACTAGACTAGACTAGACTAGAATAAAATACGTAAGGAGATTTTCATTTTGCACTCCACCACCCAGACATGAATCCAGAATACGTATTAGACGTCTCTTCGTCTCTTATCAGCTCAACAGTGACACGGCCCAGCAGCACATTTCCCAATTCTGACTATCTATCCAGCAGCTGCTCTGTCCACGCCCTCTTCTACCCATCCTCCGTCGCTCTCCACCTCTATCTCTCTGTTGTTTGTTTTGCTGTGTCTGCCTCTCTCTCTCTCTCTCTCTCTCTCTCCCCCTTCCATTTCCCGGCGGCCTCAATATGAATGAGATTTTTTGTCCAGTTCACTTCATAACTGCCTTGACAAGTCTCATATTGATTGTGCTTGCAGATTAGAATTGATTTAGCTCTGCACTGTATTTTCCTTTCTGCTCAGTGCTCGCCGGTATGATGAGCACTTTTCAATGTTCATTCATCAACATGACGTGGACATTTTGCCTCTTGGAAACAAAACAATTGTGTATCATTGCACGATAATTTTTTTTTTTTAAAAGGACAAAAAAAGGACATCATGAAGAAGAATGTTTGTGTCAACTTGTGTTTTCTGATCTCTCTCCACAGAGACTAAGCCCTCCCCCACACCTGCCTCCGTCGAGCCACGAATGGGTTATGCCCCGGTGGGCGGAGCCTATAGGCCCCTCCCCTTTTCATCCCCTCTGCTGTTGGGAGCATTGCTGCTGCTGTTCATGTGGTGAGAGAGCACACACACACTCGCTCACACACACACACACACACACACACAGATACACCTATACAGACACATACAGGTTTTTATGTATGTATGTTATGTTTTGTATGTAAAAACTGAGACACACACACTCGCTCACACACACACACACACACACACAAACACACACACACACGATGAGTTGAGAGCGCCTCATCTCATCACTGATTAATAACTCTGCCAGTCAGTCACATATTGGCAAGTCCATGCATGTCTATTGACGTCAGGAGCGTGTTTGATAGAACGAGAGATTGGGTGAGTTTGTTTTACGACCCAGCGGGGGGTTCGTCCCTCTACCTCACGCCTCCACATACAAAACATTATGTGTGGTCCTTCCCCTACAACCTGTAGTCTATATTTAATCAATCAATATATTCTGTGACTTCAGATCATCACGTGATTTCTTTCAGGGGTCAAATCACGACCCAAGGGACCGTGCAACCCTTTCAGAGGATGGTGCATCCTGTCATCCTGGCTGTCAGTCGGAAGGAAAAAGAAAGTCTTACAGTCTGATTGCTGATAACTTCTCTTCCTCCCTTCCTCCCCCTTTCATCACTAGCCCAGTAAAATTCACACCTCTCTTTTATCTAATCAGTATGACTGATTGGATGACTGATTGATGACTTGTTTTTTTGTAATGATATAAATGTCAAGTAATGTGTGGAGTGATTGTGAAATTGTTACCTAATTTGCTCTCTCTCTCTCTCTCTCTCTCTCTCACCCCTTCCTGTCTCTACCTGCAGATGTAAATGTCTCATTCCCAAGGGTGAGGAGGAGGAAGAGGTGGAGGAGGAGGAAGAGGAAGCTGTTCTTGTTTCTATTTTGCACATGTTTCAAGGATACAGTGCATTGATCATTACTGTCCATCACGCAGTTACTCGCTAAGATTACTTATAAAATCCGACGGCGACAACGCGCTTTCGGCGTTTTTGGCTTAAGGTGAAAATGATGAAATTCTTCAAGAGGAACTTTAGAAAACACGAAAATGGCATCAACAACCACAACAACCACAGCAGCAGCAGCAGCAGCAGCAGCAGCAACGACGACGTCAACAGCAGCAGTCCTACAGCACCCCCTGGTGGCTCTGGTGGGCCACAGCAGACTGACTTGTTTGGGAATCGACTCCTTCAGAACAAGCAAATCAACTCCTCCGACGACGAAAGAACAACAACAAAAACATCCATCTCCTCATCTCTTTTCTTTTGGTTTGATCAATCGATTGATAGTCTTAATTTTACCTTTTTTTTAATCAAATTGCAGCACTATATACATATATATGTGTATATATATGTATATATATGAGACTAGAAGAAAGCATTTACCGTAGCAGTCCCCATACAGCTAAATCATCATGCCAAAGACTCTGTACCCCCAACAAAATGGTTCCCAAGCAATTTACTAAGCTTCCTGAAGCCTGTGCCTGCCTTTGTAGAGGGGTGGAAACCCCAGGAAGTTGCATCTGTGTCCGACGGCCAAACGATATCGACTCAAACTGAATCGAACTTGGGACGAATCCGTAGAACCCGGCTCCCATTTGTATAAACCATCCTGCGACCCGATCAGAGTCTGAATCCGTCTGAAACCGACGACTGAATCACATCGACGTAGCGAGTCGCTTTTGACGTTTCGGTATGAGGACTAACACTTTGAGGAAGTCAGTAACGGTAGTCTGGCTCATTTAGACGACTAGCTTTACGTTGTGTCTCCGGTGACCGGGCCAGGAGGATCTGGACTGTAAAAAAAAACACATAGAAAGTGGATTTGAGACGGAGCGGTTCTTTCCCCTCGCCCATTTGTTTTAGCTGGACTTTGTATTGATAAAGACGAAGCTGAATATCGACACATTGATACGAGCTATGTTGGTTCTCCATTACGCTCTGTGCTGTAAAATACAACGAAAACCACAAAAACACGAGTTTGCTTTCCAAATTCTGTCGCCTTTACAAACAAGAAATTGTCTTTTTGCAGTTTACATTTCGATAGCCAATATCACCAGTTAATATTATGTTATTCAAAGGAATATCGATGTGCTTTATTGTATTTTGTTTATTTTATGGAAGAATAATAAAAAATACACATATAGGGTCTTAGTTTTTTTTCAGACATTCATAATGGCTTAATTCTCCTTGATCCTATTTTGTAAACTATGATATGTAACTTTAACATTGAACAAAAAGTTTATTATTTAATAATAATAATAATGTATGTATTAGCAGTAGAATGTCGTAACCTGTACCTGGGGTCTTTTTTATAGATGTATATACAATGACAGGTTTCAACCATTAAATGTGACCATTTCACAATGAATGATAACACACTGGCCTCACACTCATTTCTGTCTTTCAAACACACTAAGCTACTCAAAACATCGGGACCGCCTGATCCCGACGGGAATCCACTCTCTCCTTCTAATGATCCAAACGGTGAAAACAAGGAGCCTTGAAGAGGTTGAGGGGTGGATTGTGTAAAAGAACTCATCATCAGGAACTTATTATATCTCATCCTGCATCTGTCCAGCATTAGATTCTCCATAATAATCTTGAATGTCATAGAAACTTTAGTTCATTTTTTGCAGCTTCAAATGATCCAGGAAAACCTCTCAGCCCTCCTGGGTCCCGACACGCCAGCTGGCATGGAAACACACGCTTTACTCAATTACCAATGATCACATGGAAGTTTTTATTGGACTTTAAAACCCACAGGAGACGAACCACAAATATGTACCACGATCCGCAAATACTTTTTCACTTCTGCCTTGTAAAATGATATCCAAATAAACGTGAATGACTTGCAGAACGAATACAGAGCAAATTTGAAATACACACGTGAAGGATTTTACATCCTCGTGTGCATCGTGTATTTATCATGTGTTTAGTTTAGTAGTTGCAGAACTTTTCAGATCATGTGAACATGTGTTTTCACATTTGTGGATCATAAACATTTATTTGTACCCTCTCTATTTATTTATTTGTCCCGCAGCAGATCTGTAAAAACGAGATCCACAAACTTGTGCACCAAATGGGCAAGTACCACTGTCAGCCAGTAGGTGGCTGTGGACAATACCTGTGATACTGTGGATTGTTTGTGGTTACTGAAACATTTGTGGATTATCTCTTGTGGGTTACGGATTTTAAAGTCCAACAAAAACTTCCATATAATGATTGTCTTGCTGTAAACCCGAGAAGAAACTAGAAGAAACTTCACGTTCTTGTTTAAATGTTGTATCTGTGCAGGTACAACAATAGGATCAATCCCATCAATGTTGGACAATGTTGGTGTGCAGATAACATTGACTCCCTATTGGAGTGCTCCATCTTTGTACAGACAGATTGTTTTGTCTGCGACCAATCCCAATCGCCGATTCCCCCCCCGGGCTGATCTGGTCGGCCTCCCAACCAGCCGGAAAGCTTTCTGAGGGTGAAAGGACAGGCGCTGGGCAGGTTGCATCTGGAGACTGGCTCAAAGTCAGGATGTGATGCCATGCCAGGTTCCCACTCTGCATCATCTGAAGGGATAAATGACTGTTAAGACATCACATATTAGGGAGTAGGAGAAATGGTGGACAAAAAAAGCTTTCTCCTCTCCCAGAGGAGATGGTTGCTTGGATGGTTTGGTTGTCGCTGAAGAGCTGGAGAGTTTGTATGTTTGGAAGGTTTAGTGTGTCTTCTACTGAAAACACAAAAAAATGTGTGTTTTCTCTTACTGTCTGAATGTTTCTTTCTGCAGAGCATGTGAGGTTGTACTGACCAGTAGGTTTAAAGACCTCCAGACAAATCAACCCCACAACACGTTGACATCGTTCAAGTCTACTGGTGGTGTGCGTTGCATCTCGGGGACATTTCTGGTGGTGCGTTTTCCTTTTTTTCCCCCCCTTCAGATGTCCGACACGTCCGGGTGCTTCCAGCAGCGACGATGGAGTTTGATAGTAGAAGATGTTTCCGCTGTTCAGACTCAAACAGCAAAGGGGGTTTCGTTCTGGACCGACGTTCATACCGGGAGGAATCCATCAGAGGAGAGAGACCGCTTCCTCCACCGACAGCAGCCAAGATAGACCAGAATGCAATGCAGCAACAAGATGTGTGTTTTGCACAATGTTGTTGGCCTCAATCACAGCCTCTATCTATCTATCCATCCATCCATCCATCCATCCATCCATCCATCCATCTATCTAGTATTTGTCCATACAATACATGAACAAGAATTTAGCAGCAAACAAAAAGAACAAATACCAAAAAGATAACAGCAACGTGACAGACCTCTCAACATCTTCAACATCTGCCTTTTGGCCTTTTTCTTTTATTCTCTCTTTTCACTTACTCTTCCTCTCTGTCACACTCTCTCTCTCTTTTCCCTGTCTGTCTGTCTGTCTCTCTCTCTTTCTATCTCTCTCAAGCTGTCTTTCTCTCTCTCATCATTCTGACATGTTCTGGCAGGCTGATCTGGAGACTGAGGACAAATCAATACACCATCGTACAGCTGTCAGCTGGACTCTGTGTGTGTGTGTGTGTGTGTGTGTGTGTGTGTGTG
>JAXDDW010000043.1:3015000-3040000 GCA_034670385.1 Hoplostethus mediterraneus | reverse complement strand
TCTGAACTGATTTGAGCAGTGTTGTGTCTGACCTAGACTTAAAAGGGTGAAAGTGGAGATGTAGAGGGGAGGGCAAGGGGGGAGAGGAGGGAGAGAGAGAGAGAGAGAGAGAGAGAGAGAGAGGTGGGTGGGAGAGAAACAGCAAGAGAGCAAAAGCGAAGAGATGAAAGTTTTTTTCCCTTCATGTGTCCGATGGGGCTCCTTTTAACCTTGGTTGATTTATAGCAGTCTGAATCTGTCTGGACACACACACACACACACACACACACACACACAAGGTGATGGCTGTATCTAGGGAGGCTCGGATATATGGATGTAGTTTGACACTCCAGCAGGAGACAAGCAGGAGGACAGGGGAAGAGGAGGAGGAGGAGGAGGAGGAGGAGGAGGAGAGGGGGAAGGTGTGTTTTGACACCTCAACATTAGCGGAAAGGAGGAGAGGAAATCGTGGGGAGAGGAGATGAAAAAGGAGAGCAGGAGATGAAGGGGGACGGAGGAGGAACGGTGTGATGGCTCATCAGGAAAAAAGAGTTCCTCCATGTTCAGCCTTTAAACTAATAATCAATACCTTGGTTTAATTTATTGATCGTTCCTGTTCCTGGTCTCTCTGCCGGGTGGTGTCATCTACCCTTGTTTTGAAGCTTGGCACAGTCGCTTCAGTCCCATCAATGTTCAAAATCTTTGTTCTGTGAATCTTTGTGGGTCAGGCGCTTTATTTTGAAGGAATTCAATATTGCCACTCTGCTCTGTCTCTCTTGATGAGGTTGCTCTCCTGTCCTCCCGTTGGCTGTCTTGTTTCCTGCCGCATTCGTGATGTTCCACACAAATTTAAGGAAATCCGTTAAAGGACAATTGATTTTTTCAACTGTGTCTTATTTTCCAAGTTTGTTGCCGTTGTGTTGATTGATTCTGATGAAATGAGTTCAGACTGCCTTGACTACCTTTCGGTTTGCAGGGAGTGACCACTCGCCAGTACAGTCCAGCGAGGCCAGTGGGGAAACTGTATTAGGTGCAACATCTCTGGTGCTCATGAGTATAAAATAAATATATTTTAGAGAACTATTTTATAGAACTATAACATTTACCACAGAAGAAGAATGACCTTTCCATCCTAGTCTGGTGCTTAACGACAGGCCTAGAGAAAAGCAGTGTACTAGCAGGGCTCGTGAGAATGGGCTCGTTTTCACACTCCCTCCCATTAGTGGTGGTGATACAGGAATCTGAGCTTATCACTCTCTGTGAGCTGACATGGACAAAGCCGTCAGCTACAGGCCAAAAATACATGAGACTGAAATGAGTGACAGGGAGGACGGCCTCGACCTTGAGGGGGAGGAGGGGAGGAGGAGGAGGAGGAGGAGGGGGAGGAGGAGGGGGAGGAGGAGGGGGAGGAGGGGGAGTTGGGCAACAGGAGCAACTAGTTTGAGGCCTTGAAATCATGACAGTCTGCCAGCGCCTGTCTGTCATCACATCAGCATCAAATCATCCTCCTCCTTAATCAATACACTGTCTGTCTGTCTGTCTGTCTGTCTGTCTGTCTGTCTGTCTGTCTGTCTGTCCTGTCTGTCTGTCTGTCTGTCTGTCTGTCTGTCTGTAATTGTTACTCAGACCTCAACTGGATGACAACTATTTTTTCGATTTTCTTTTTCTCAATGTCCAAAATGGGGATTGGAGTTAAGACATAAAGACTAGTTACATCCAACTCTGGTGTCCCGGTTAAAATCAGTTCTCAGTTCTGATAGTAAAGAACTAGTAACACTAGAACTAGTAACATAGTCGATGCACAGGCATGAAGCTATTCTCCACACACTCCTTTCCTTTGTGCTGCTGTGTTTCAACCTGACGACTCCCTGGACTGTCTGTCTGGACGCTCGGCTCAGCTCAACACCTCAGATGTAAAGATGTTAGCGCCAGAGTCCTTCACCTACGTTGGGAAGGCGCTTTTAGTCTGCACTGCTTTTTCTTAATCGGCAGCAGAATTGACGAGACTGCTCCATAAGCTAAAGGTCACAGGGTCGATACCAGTTATCGCTGCTGTGCCGGTCACAGTGTCGCAGCACGGCGCCAAACGCCTACATGCTGACTCACTATAATTCACTCTGGATAGATTTTCAGCTAAACACCTTAAATACAGGATAAATACTTGCGGTGCTGAAATTACAGTTGTAGTTGGAGGAGGAGAGGAGGGCTGCCTGCATGGCTAGGCTCTTCATCATGATGTATAGCCTCTCTGGAGCGTTTTCATCTCAGGGTCAGGCTTTATAAATAACTACACTGATATTCATTTCCACTCTGTTGTTAATGCTTGATTGTTTCTATTCATGAGGCCCTTGACTTTTTTCAACTACATGCCGGCAACTATGATATATTTCAACTGTGGGCAGGGAAACGAAACTTGGTCAGGTGCAACTTATTTAGAAATGAATGAATGTGTGCAAAGTGGAATTCTGTCATGCTCATTTTTTATGAGCCAATAATTGAAAATGCTCTATCAGGTTAAAGATGTAATCCAAGTACATTCTCATGGATGAAGCACATTAATCAATGTGCCAATCAATAAGGCACATGTGCAAAAACAGGCGCATGTAAAACAATTCTGCAAAGCGAAGATGTTTTTAAAAATAATGAAATGAAAAGTTCATAAATATCAAAAACATTACTACAAAGAGCATTAATGTAAAACACAAATGCAGAAAACAAATAATAAACAGACCAAATATATTTTAAAAAATCCAGGGTGCCTCAGACTTTTGCACAGTACTGTAAATCTGATGTGTGCTAATGTGGACCACCTCCTGAACTGTGGGATTATTCTATGGTCTCTTTCTCCCTCTAGTGGTGATCAGAGAGAGCTGCAGGTCAGTCTTTGGTCTATACAGATTTATGTTTCTTCAGTGTTTTGATCAAAGACCTTTGTGTTGGAGATTATGAAAACAACCACACAAATAAAATACAATGATGACTACAGAAAAATAACAAAGAAAAAGATGTACACTGTCAACAGAAATACCAAAGACTTCCACTCAGTGCGATGATGTTAAATTTTGTGTTCAGGTGGCTTCCAGTGTTACATCACCAGAGCATTTCATTCACCTGCCATAAACTAAGCCTGGATTCACACAGGTACAAATGTTTTTGCTTTGTGGCTCTTTCTTTCCTCACTCCTCCACTGTTGCTGTTTTGACTTCCCTGCTCTGTGGCCACTAGCCTCTCACCTTGAGAGCTACAGACCCAGCTCACCCCGTGCCACGCCCACGTGCCACGCCCACAGCAAACGGTACACACCCCAAAACATCCAGAGCATCAGAGCATCTTTAAAAGAATGTTAGAGGAGGGCGGGGCTAGCAATGCACATCCTGCCTCAAGGTGAAAGGTTGTGTATTGTAGCTTTGAAAGTTTGTGTCCTTTAAGATCCACGTGGGTCCATTGCACTGCAATCTGTAATACAGAGAATTATTGAAATAGCGATGATAGCTGTTATGCTACAGCCTTATTAGCCTTAAAAAAATAAGTATGTAGCAAGTATGTAGCTTAAAGGCTAATAGGCTTGTGGATTAGTGTTTCCATAATAGGTTGAGTGAACAATAGACTCTATGTGGCTCCATCCAAACAAGACCTTACTTAAGAACTGTAAATAATTCTTGTTTGTAAATTCATTCACACTGTTGCAAAAAAAAAAAAAAAAACTTGAACTGCAACAACCCACGCCCCAAATCACTTTATGGGTCGCGCCGGCATTGGGTTGGGTTGAGTTTTGCCTTTGGTGGTACTGTACCTGGCTGTTTTCCGCCTGTGACCCGCAGGTGGCAGCAAAGCGCAAGCGGAAATGCATTCTACCACAAAACAAAACAGAAGAAGAGGCAACTGTGGTGTCTGGATAACAAGCGTCCTACAATGGGGTGAGTAGCGGTAGAATTATTATGAACTATTTCACAAAAAATAACGAAGGCGCTTGATGAATTAATCAATATCCAACCGAATTGCTTGTTTTATTTTATTAAGACGTGTATATTGTGTAATTCACCGCAGCCTTAGCAATGCTAAACGTGACAGCTGCGCTCCGCCTACACAAAGCAGCATCTTTCACTGTCACACAGCCTGGCTAGCTAGTTAGCTGCCATCGGCTCAATGACGGTTGTTTGGTAAAGCATCGTTTTCTAGCATGTACATATTATATTAACCTATGATAAGAGTCAGATGATTAAAACAACAATATAACGAATATAACTTCCCAGCCACCAACAGCAGTATGTTGTTGGATGTGATGTTAACTAACTAGCTAGCTAACAGAAAACAAGCTCGAGCAGATGACATCAGTAACTAATTCAATTTTCATACGAGCACAGCAGCAGATGCTCGGAGGCCAGAGACTTCATGCAGCAGCTGGCAACGATAAGAGATAGAGATTGATTGCCATTTGTGTCTGCCCTACATTTCTCTGTTACATGAGAGAAAGAGACCCATTTATATCTCCCTTGTGGGGCCAGAAGACAATACCTGTGGCAGGCCATTTTTCATTCATTCACTTTAAGGCACTAGTCACTAAAAAAAACAACCCAAAAAAACCACTAACGTTAGTCGCTATTGTAAAGTTACTAGTTGATAAAAATAGATACTAGTTATATTATAATAAGCACTAGTCACTTTGCTGTTTTACTAGTAACAATTCAACACAAATTGCTTCTTCAAAGACATAAAATATGCTCTTGATCTATAATTAAAGATGGTTGTGTTGCAGTACTGCTTCAGTCAAAACCAGGTGAAGGTGTGTAACGTATGACCTGCTCAGTTTAAATAAAAGGAGAGGTTTTCTCCTGACATACAGCATGATTTGTAGGTTTTGTAGGTCTGCACATCACCATGGTGTCTTCTTAACAAAGCTCTTTGGAAAAAATTTCCATCTATAATAATTGGGATTTGTGACTTGGAAATTGCAATATTGCAGTTTTTAAATTATATATCTCATGGTTTGGTTTACTGATTACTGAAAAAAAGGATAGATTGGGGACACAACAAATGCAAATGCAACTTGGATATCTATGTGAGTTCCTGTCGTCTGTATCGTGTATGATGAACTCTGCAAATCATTGATGTGTCCCTGCCTCAATGTCACCATGACAAATTCCTTGTACAAAGAGAATCCAATCTCAGACTGATCCTGAAAGTGACACCTGGGGCCAGATGTAGTTGGAAACTGTCAGATTTAGTTCATGCATGGTTGCACACGCCTAGTAGCCACCGTGACAATTAACCATAACGCACCCCTGCTTCACCCGGTTTGCACACAAATGCCAGTCGTCGTCATCACGGGCCAGAAAATCAGCACAGGTGTCTTGGCGATGTTAATCACACATGTATGCCTCTAAATGTGATCATCGTGAAACTGTTCCGTAGATCTAACAGGCCACACAGTGTACTGAAAAGATTAACGCTGCATATAAAATGTTGCCCAAGTTCCCTCTTTCGCTGTATCACACAGTCTGAAAGTCTGAATGCTGTAAAGCCTCAAGGTTCGCACATTCTCTCAGCATGTTTTCTTCTTTTGTGCTTTTGTGTGTACATCTGACTCAAGATCTTTTAATGGAGAAGTGGGTCATGTGTGATGTGAGCCTCAAGTGCAGTACCAATGTAATGCTCACCATAGTCTATTCTCCTCACTTCTGGCCTCTCCCTCCTTCTGTTTCATTCTCTTTTCTATCCTTTTCTTTCTTGCACTCCCCCCTTTTTCCGTCTCTCATCGCCTCCCTGCATTTTTTTTCCCCCAACCCTCCCATACCTCCATTTCTCACCCCCTCCTTTCTTTTTTTCCTCACCCTCTCTCTTCCTGTTTTGCTTCCTCCCAACCTCTCCTCTCTATCTCACCGCTCCACGTCTCTTTCTTTGTTCCTCCAGTCTACATGAATTTTGCTGACCTGCTGTGGCGATTGGCCCCTCCAGCCATCTGTCGACATGCAAGGGTTCTACTCCAAGCTTGACTCCTCTGCCTCCTCGTCCCCGTTATTAGGGGTGGGCCTTGGGGGAGAGGGGGGGGCTCCTGTACCTCTTAGCCTGGCCGTGGAAACGGAGAAGGCCCAGGCCCTCCTACAAACGTTCAGCTCCGCCTCTCTGCTGGCATCGGCAGGGCTGGGTATGTTCTGTGTGGTAGCGGACCACGCCCTCCAGCTGTCAGTCATCCAGCACCACCTGTGGTTGCGGGCTTTCCTGGACAACGCCACGCACGGGTTGGTGGGGCTGTGGTCGTGGGCGATTGTGATTGGACTGAGGAAAAAGAGCGATCTGTACGAGGTCCTGCTGGCTGGCCTTCTGGCGTCACTCATAGACCTGGACCACTTCTATATGGCTGGATCCCTGTCGCTTAAGGTAAGACCTGCACCCTTAGAGGGTTCATGTGCACGGCTGGAAAGTCTAGCAAATGTTGGGAATTGCACAAAAAAAGTCTGGAAAAAAATAACCCAAATTGTGTTACTTCTTGAATACTATTGTGCCGGTCAACTTTTTAGATAGAGAGTTTGAATAGATATACAGTAGTGGCCAAAATTATTAGAACACTTGGCATACATTTAAGAGGTTTCAGTTGTTTTTGTTCAAATGGCCATTAAAATACCCATAAAACGAATGAAATATATACAAAGTCATCATTATGCTCTATAAACCATAGAATAGAGATTTACCTCATTTTCCTTACAAAAAACAAGCTAGGCCTATTTCACTGTCAATGTCACACAATCATGTTCCTTCACAGAAGAAGCCAAATTACTTGTGTAATCATTGTCAGGTGTGATGGTGGTTAAATTGATGGTGATGCAAGAGTCTTAGGACACAGCTGTGTGATTCTTTTGAATTGCTGCAAAAGGTGGAGATACCAAATATTAAAGTTAAAAGTGGATAAAAACAGTAGGACTCACTTCATCTGATATTTGTTGTGCTCAGAGCAACCATCTGCATGTTTCATGAACATTATGAAATGAAATCATGTTTTGGAGGCAAGAAAAGGTCAATATTTTCAGATCTGTCAGGTGTTCTAACAATTTTGGCCACCACTGTACTTTGAACTGAATGATGACAATGGAAATAGGCAATGATGAGGCAGTGGGTTAAAATATGAGGGACATCGAGCCAATTTCTTAACAGCAGTGAAAGAAGAGACTCATAGTTCTGCAATATTACTGCTGTGCTTGCAGCAGTGATACTTGTGGAGGATGGACTGAAGTCGGGGCTGCTTCTAATCTTGGTGTGTGCATTTTGCTGAAGTATCTCTTGCAAAATACTCACCATTTTCTCTTTCTCCCTCTCCTCCCCTCCAGGCTGCTGTATCCCTCCCTCAGCGTCCTCCCCTCCACTGCTCCTCCCTCATCCCCGTCCTATGTCTCTCCCTCCGTTTTCTCATGTGGATCGGACGCCTCAAAGATGCTTGGTGCTCCATGCCATGGATGCTCTTCATTTCCATGGCAACACACCATGTTCGGGATGCGGTGCGCCACGGCCTGTGGGTGTGTCCGTTCGGCAACACGGCGCCGCTTCCCTACTGGCTGTACGTCAGCACCACAGCGACACTTCCTCATCTATGTTCAGTGCTCATGTATCTGACGGGAACCAGGGATGTGATTTCTACCAAACACGGGGTGGCCATTGATGTTTAAGGTCCTTCCCCTCCCTGTCCTCTAGTGCTGATCTGGCATGGACAACGCCTGGGCAAAAAGTGTTCTTGGCCACTTGACACCGCTTTTAGACATTTGAAATTACTTGAGAATACATTTCCTGGCCATTGAGCAACGTTGAAAGTGGAAATAGTACTTGAAAGGTGTTTTTTCATCTTGTATAAAAAAAAAAGCTTGGCTCATATCTTTGGTCACTTCACCAAGGCTCCTAGGGTCATGGAAAACAAAGACATCAAATTTGAGAATTGTGTTTTCAAGGCTTGGCAAATCGACTTTTCAGTCAAAATGTTACCTTCAATATTTGGTGTTGCCAGATTTTGGTGATGGAAATTGTCTCTGTGTCATGGAATAGCCATGAAAGTATCATGAAAATGGATTAGTTTAACTTATTTTGAGAGTGATGTTTATCTGTTTTAGCTGTTCAAGTGCGTTGGGGGTGAGCCTCAACTAGTTCAACTTGCTCGTTTGTCAAGTTTTAAATGCATTTTTGCCCAGGCTTGCCCTATGATGTACCCGAGTCCTGACGAGGGACCAGAAACTTCACCTCCCCCACTAATAGAGGGGTTCACATAGATCCCTGACCCCTCAGCACCTATAACCATCACAATTCCTGCTCACCCCATGAAGAGGACACAAGGAAAGGTCATTGACGTCATGGAAGTCACCCGTGGTCTGCATGACACATAGCTAGTAGTATTTTTGACACTGGCATATTTTTAGCATCGATCCTACACTTGAAATTGTAACCATACATATTTGGGGCTAACCCTGCTCCAAGGCATAGCGCAATGAATCCAAATGTTGTGGTGACATATGCAATTGCTGCTATGCTACATGTAGCATGATATCTGCTACGTTTTGCTAGTTAGAATTGATGAATAAGGTCAGTGTTTTTATCCTATAAGGTCATGGACCGCCGTGTCGTTCTCATAACCTCTTAATGTCTGACTTCTGTGACCTCGCTGACCTCTGCTTCTCTATTCCTCCTCCTCGTTGCGCCCAGAGACTTGACTAACACATTTGGGGTGGAAACACTCGTCCACAGTGTCACGACGCATCGAAAAGACTCTTACTCACCGTAGTAGTAGAGTTGAGCACCTGGAAGAATCCCACCGCCACCAAAACACCTTCACCATCAATTGATGCCAATGACCCTGCCTTGCCACATATTTCTGCGACTCCAGCTGACTGTTGGTTGGGTAAGTGAGTTCTATTTAAAAAGGAAACATTACCACAGTCTAATAGTGCGTTCTCCATCTACTCGGTATCCACCACACAATGCTGGCTGGCAACTCCTGAGTGACTGACCTGTAAACCGTCACCCAACCAGCTGACTCTTCTCTGCCACTTCAGCGGGCTCTGATTTTGCTGCTTGGACGAGACTTGTCCAGTCAAAAATATTTTTAACATTTTGTTCAAACCAGACTCAGAGTTTGGCCTTTAAAGTTTTCAGTGGCGGCCATGTTAGCAACAGCTAGGGGGCAGGATCGCAGAGCTATTCAACACGTGAGACTGCTGACAATCGTCCACATATTACCATGGTAGTGGACCAGAAGGCATCGGTACATTTTGCAGTTTAAACATCTTTGTTCCAAATAAACGGTGGCAACACGGTACCTATAGTAAAACATGCCCACACTGTTGCTGTGGATTGCTCCGAGGCGCTGAGAGTTTGAATTAGTGCACCGTTGCCCAATACAAAGCATCTGTAAATGCATCAGGTGCAAAGCCTCTCGCACTGGGCAAGAAACAAATCTAGAAAGTGAGGAGTTCTGCACTTACGAAGAGGTTGATCACACTGGATGCATAGGCACCCTGTGTTACTGTCAGTTCTCCACTCCAGTCCAGTCAGATGAATGGAGATGTGGGCCTTCCATGGAGACAGGAAAACATGGAGGACACACAGAACTGTACAAGATCAACTAAATACTCCAGCAAAAAAAAGTTGATTAAGAGTGATTGACAGACAGACAAATTGCTCTTGTATTCAGGCTTCAGCAGGAAATTCACTGGAGTATGCCTTGTGTTCTCAGGTTTTTGGCCTCCAGTTTACTTCATGAGGTTACACTTCAATGTCAGACTGAAATTTGTCCATTTTTACATCAAACCGAGAGAGAGGATAAGGGATGACTGAAAAACATGCTGGATATTTATTGTTTGAAGTTGTTCAAAGGAAGGGTTTGTTTGAGAGTGTGTTTGTTGCCATTAATATCTTCATGCAAATACTGAAGGAAAGGAGATACAATTAAGAACATATGTTGAAAGATCGGAAACGAGAAAGGAAAAATGAGCAATGCAACTGCTGCATTAACTTTATACTGTAACTGAAGACCATCGTTCCATGGACATTTTCTATGTTCCTTTATTGGTTGGTACAGTATCAATCGTACCTTGTTGTACCAATCAATTTCCTGTTGGCTTTTCAATGGTGGAGTTGCCTTATGCACAGTGGACTGGTCCGAATCACCTTTAACATGAATCCCACTTTAAAAATGTTGTAGTCCACCAGGGCATGGGGTCAACACCACATCATCCACCATATTGTAGATCTAGATCTAGACACACACATTCCTTATGATCGCCTGTTTATTCTATGTTTTAAATTATGCTTAATAATATGTTGGATTTTATGAATTTTAGAGACTTGGATTATGTGAATGTAGTCAACATGCTGCCATTATGAAAGGGACCTATAGCATCAAGATGGTGCCACCTGTTTCTCCTTTATGTTTGAATGGGCAAAAACATATTTGATATAGTTGGACAGCTTTTACTTCAAATCAAAAGGTACTATGTTTTTCAAATATCCCAAAAAAAAAAAAGCAAAAAGGATTGGGCGTAAAACCTCCAGTTTAAGGTTAGGGTTATGTGAGTTCACAGTGAGATGTGTTTGTGCCCTGTAGCCAGAAAGGAATAACTCAGTTCAGGCATTTACATTGTGTGGCCGATTAAGAGGAAAACGTGACGTCAAACCGATGGTAGCTGTCTTTCTGTTGGAGGTCCATTGAAATGCTCTATTGTCACTGGGAACTGGGAGGTTTGTGATCTGAAAGAGGATGCTGTCGTCACTGGAGCCTAGAAAATGTGCTTTGGGCACGTGTTGAACATGCCCGCCCCCTTTCACCCCTTTGACATCACAGCCCTCCCCTCAGGTAGTGAAGGTTGTCCTCCACTAGGTGGTGGCATTGAGCTGCAGTGACTCACCAATCCATGTTTTTCATGTTTTCTCTCCCATCTTTTTTATTACAGAGGAGTAATTGCTGGTTCTGGTTACATATGATATCTGAATTTTAGTTGATTCTTGTTGTGGGAAAAAGTTTCTAGTTAACTGAAACTCATCACACATGTACACTTCATTATGACAAGCTGGTTTCAGATGAGAACTGTTCACAACACTGTACTTTGAGCATCAACAGTCCTTAACAGTGCTTTTCACACGAGGGGTAAAGCCACATGTATTTGCCATAATAGCTTCTTTCTGTGGCATCATTGGCTATATTTTCGCTGCAGGATAGAAGCATGCAGGAGTAAACACAAGTCTGGAAAATCTGAAAAAGTATGGAAAGTGAATTTGATGATAGAAGTTTGAGAAGTGCATAATAAATCACAATAAGTCCTGATGCACATACAGTTGTACAGCATATACACAACAAAATACAAGTAGTAGTAGTTGTTGTGTATTTGTTGACCTATATGAATAATCTTCAGCTATTGAGTGATCTGGAAGTGGTCATATTGCCTGGCCTCTAACAGCATTTATCACGATGAATCATGAACTCTACCGTCCAATAGAGTCAAGAAGTTAAACTCTGGAAAAAACGTCTGGAATATTGAAATTGAATGCACATATGTGGGAACCGTTTTTGGCACCAGCAGCAACAAAGTACATACCAGACTTTCCTCATAAATCACTCTGGAGCTTCTCAAAGTGAAGTATTTTCCTGACTCTAAAATCAGCCAGTGGTTTCAAAGGCGACAGTGAAAACACAGTCTGTGAATCTGTCTGTCTTGGTGTCCTACAGATGTAGCCATTGTAGAAGTCACACTTGTAACAACGCACGACTGCTGCACACGACTGCAGAGCTCGAGAGTAGAGCTCAGTTGCAGAGAATAGTCTGGAGAACAGTTGGAAAAGGCTCAAGTTGCGGTGTTACTATATTACCTACAGATAACAGTCACATTTTGCTGCACACTTCCATAACTACTGCTGCTCCGCTGCCAAATACTCCCCAAGAGGAAGTATTTGGAAATAACATGTTTACATTCTCTTTTTTTGCTCTTAAGATAATTGTCTGCAGGGCTAATCCAAGATGGATTCAGGATCAGTACATAGAAAGACCTCCAGTATACCAACACAGGATAGAGTCATGATAAACACATGAAGAAGAAGCTACAATGGTTGCCGCTGTATACAGTACTAGTGCAGGACAAGTACATGAAACTGGACGATGGTTACCTCTGTATGCACCAGGTGTGGTGGGGGACTGTAACCACGGCTACCACTGTGGGTCCCACATGTCCTCAGTCACACTCCCTCTCTTCTTCTGCTGCTCACATTTACAACATGTCCTTTATTAATGCAACATTATGTTGAATTTTGCACCTTAATTTATTTTGATGTTTGGATTTTGTTTTGTATTATTTGTTGAATCTGTATTTTCTATGTCAGACTTTTATTGATTTAATATATTGGAAATTAGATGGATGGTGACGATAGATCATTTTAAAGTTGTGTTCTTTTTATCTCAATAAAATGTACCCTGACACTTACAAAGCAGTTTTGTTGTTTGTTGGTGTATTTTTCTTATTCCCCCAACGTGACTTTATTAGGTACGCCTCTCTCTTCTGCCTCCATCAGCCTGAATCCCTCCTTCATGGATCCAACAAGATCCCTTCTGCTCACCACTGTTGTAAAGATGTTACTGGAGCATCTTGACCCAGTCTGCCCATCCTCCTCTGACCTCTGACCTCTCATCAACAAGGTGTTTCTGTTCCTCCACCATAGAGACTGTCGTGGTGAAAACCCCAGGAGGGTTCAGCTGGTTCTGAGATGCTGAACCAACAACCACACCACGGTCAAAGTCTCTTAGATCAGCATCTTGACGTTCTGATGTTTGGGTCCAACAAGAAACTAAAACCACTTCACCATGTCTGGAGGGTTTATATGTTGAGATGCAGCCACGTGATTGGTTGTTTGGAGGAGCAGGCTGGTTGTTAACGAGCAGGAGGACCTAATAAAGTGTCCGCTGAGTGTATGTTTATACTAAATACCATATAAATCCAGCCATGCAAGTACGATACTACAAGACTAATGTAATATAAAGCATTATATTCTAACGGGTCACTGGTGTCACATCTGCTTGAACAATTACAGCGTCTTCTTGTACATACAGTTTAATGTCCCTCTCTCTTTCACGAGCACACACACACCCAGCATGTCGTCTCATAAACACACACACACACACACACACAGGCCACCTCGTCCTATTGCTTCCTCAGCTTCTTTCTAACACGGGCGCATGAAGTGTAATTGCTCCCGCTCCTTGGTGGACATGCACAGTGCACCGAACTCAGCATGTTGTGTTCTAGTCCAGCAGTTTATTTCCCCCCTTTGACCCTCAATGTACGCCATTCTCTCTCTTACACACACACACACACACACACTCTTGCTTGTGTCCTGATGGATCGTGTAGTTGAACCTCACAGGGGCAGGATGTACAACCCCCTCACATCCTCCCACGGCTCCCCGGACAGGAAGTGCAGCTTTCATTGTCCAGGGTTACCAGGGCTCTAAAGTGTGATCCCCCTTTTGCCGCCTCCTATTCTCCTCAGCATCCTTTTTCCTCATCACCGCATTTTGTTGGTTCACCTCTTGGTCTCTGCTTAGGAGGATTAAGGCGACCGAGACGTGGCTACCCGTGCTTTACTGGTTTCTATGGCAACTCTTGTGGTAACCAGGGAGTTAATTGGCTAATCGGCTTTGCTCTCTCCTGTCCTGTCGTAGTTTGTGCCTCTCACTACATCACCGCACTCCCTGTTAAACTGTTAAGACATGTTTGACCTAGAGGTGGCGCTGGAGTGTGTTTTTCATCTGTCTTCCACCCTGTTACGGTCTAGTTCATGTCGGACTGCAGTTTCCTGCTGTGGTGCCGCGCTACTACTGAACCTGCTTCTCTGAAGGTGTCGAGGGACCAGTGCTGACTAGCCGAGTCTCCTGCATTATTTCTACTCGTCCTCTTTTCATCACCTGTTTTTCCTCTTTCAGCGTCTTCCTGTCATCCCTCATCTCATCACCACCTCCCCCTCGCTGCTGCCACTTCTTCCTCATCAGGGTGGAAAACACCGTCTGCTCTCTGGGCTAAAAACTAAAACCTACTTTTATAATGTTTCTTGTCTCATTTACTTTGCTGCTTTTATGTAAATTGTTTAATTGTGTTATCTCCTCTTACTGTTGTACAACACTTTCTAACTCTGGTTTGGTGCTATAGTGTTAAAAAGTGATATATATAAATAGTTATTATTTGTATTAGTATAGTTTTGTAACCCTGATCTCTCCTCCTCTCTCCGCCTGAGGACAGATGATTTGAAACCAACAGTGAAGTGTTTCAGACCCACAGTGTCCTGATAATGTTCCTTTGACCACCGAGCGCTAATGGAGTTAAGTGCTTGGAAATGACAGAAAATAAGCGTTGAGGGGTTGAGGTAGATGGGGTGAGGTAGGAGGGGTGATCATTTAGAGCAATTAGAGCAAGCAGAGGATTCAGTCGGGAGGCGGTGATGTGACGAGACAGCATCCTTTAACTTTCCACTATTACAGTCACGTTTATTTTACAAATGTAGGCAGCGTCCACACAGGAGCCATGGTGACATGTTGAGGTGCAGCTCTATTAGAGGAATTCAAATCTATATATTATATGATCAGTGGTATTTAATGTAGACATTGTTAGAATTTGATTTCCTTTGTACAAGTGTGTGTGTGTGTGTGTGTGTGTGTGTGTGTGTGTGTGAGTGAGAGAGAGTGAGAGGCTTTGGATAAAAGCGCTATATAAATGCAGCCATTGACATGAAGTACTACTTGAAGGATAGCCTAAAGGGGAATTGATTAGAGCACCTGGGAGCTACTGGTGTGATAAAATAGTATTTATTTCACAGAAACATACAAGGACAGACAGGAAGAAAAAAAACAGCTTATGGTGATATTTGTCGTACACATAAAGCAAAAAAAATAGACTATGTACATCTGAGAATGGATGCCTGAGTGTAATTTGAGTTATAAAAACTAAAACCAACAGGCTCCACCTGCTCTCACATACTGCAGAGAAACGACAGAGACGACAGGGTGTTGATACTGCACATCGCCCACAGGAAATATACTTTGATGGTTTACAAATTGGGACTTAGACTAGATAAAGTTAGCAAAGTGTCTCTTTAAAAAAGGTCTATCATCAAACATCAGAAAATATATATTTTTATTTATTTTAAAATTTCTATTCAGACAGGGCAAATCAGATCTTTTGTGCCTGTGTAAACTCAGCCATCTCAACAAAGTGCTCATCTGGAACTGGGTGGATTTTTTTATTAGTTAGTAAAAAAATATTGGCATTATTACGGCATTTCTGATTCGTTAGACCGCTTGTATTTACCTCTTTTATCTCTGAAGTCATGAACAAACAGGACTCCATACAACCTCCAAGGTCTGGTGAAGGAAAAGAAATGTTTGGGACCTAAATCCAAAGCAGACATGTTAAGATGAAAGATTTAGTTTACATTCTTCTTGTCCAGCCATTTCCTGCATGCATAGTGCACGCTCAGCAAAATGGTCAAATCCAGTCATAAATGTCTGGAACAAGTGTTGAAATGTGTAGGAACGTTGAACAAAAGGACTCGGTAAACTGAGACTCATCCGTGAAGAGTCCTTCCCCTTCTTGCATCACACAAAATAGATAATTCATTGTTTTAATATCGCCCGAGGTACCGTGGAGTTACTCGCTGGGCAGAGTACAGTATGCCAGACATTACTGGCAGAAATAAAATCAAGTCACAACAGATTTGATTGTTGTGGTCAAACTTTCTGTTACTGTTTCCAATAAATTGTGGATGTGGATTTGGTTCTTCAGGCTGTTTTCACGCAGAGACAAAAGAGGGATTTTAACTCCCAACGGGGAGAAACAACAAGGAACTGGATTTCTTTCTATCGCGACTAGTAGATCCGATCTGAGACACACACAGTTAAAAAACACATTTTCCTATGTAAAAACACCAACGTGCTGCTGCAGATTACGCTTGTGGATTTCTTAACTCTTACCTTTGGATCAACTTTCACGTGGTTTGGACTGCCATGGCGATATATCTGCCACTAAAAGTTAAAAACTGTTTTTTTTCCTCTATAGTTTGTATTCCATTAAATGTATTACAGTAAATTCTATACACCAATGTTCCAGAACAAATGATGTACAGGGGGTGATCAATATGAATTACCCTGTAATGTAAAGGCACTATACACTGAACAATGCAGTTACATTACATTTTCATTTTGTGATCAGATTGTCTTGGTACTTACTGAATGAGTACTTGCACAGTACTGATGTGTACTCCATGTTTCTAGGTTAATAGAAAGGTTAAAATGCTCATAACCAACCTGCATGAGACGAAGCCACCCTGTTGCATTGAACCGACCACAGCTATGTTACTGTAACATGTTTGCTACATGTAAACACTGTGATGTCATTTAGACTGTGATGTCATTTAGACTGTGATGTCATTTACACAGGCTCAACAGGATCTGACAGTTTCCCCTTTGCAGCACACATCCCACCTTCTGGTATCTAACAGGAACAAACAGAAACTATATTTTCACTGATTGTACAGACGTGAGATCAGCTCTGTGTCGTTAAGAATTTAAGAAAAAAAAGAAGAACAAAGAAGAAACAGAATCTGTCTTTCTTTGAGAATGCTGCCACATGAAGAATCATGAATCATGGTTCAACTCACTGCAAAGAAATGAAAAGAAAATGAGAAACAGTTTTGATTGAGTAAAGCAATCTGGATGAAGACAAACTCATCAGACACATTGTCCATACAGTAACCGTACAGTAACAGAGCTTCATATAACTGGGGGAAGAAACGTCGAACACAAGTACATAACGATGGGAGGGTCTCCCAGACATGGACCAGCCCTAGTCCTCAACGGGGATCCACTCGGTCCCTTGAGGGTTTTGCTTTGGTGATATCTGAATTATTGCAACTCGTTGTGGAATTTGCAGAAACTCCCTGAGGAAATTGAAAGCCAATTAGAAATGTATTTAAGGTGCACGTGGAAATTTGGGATTATATATATTTGTTGACAGTTCATAAAATCTCAAATCTAAATGAGGTGAAATGCAATTTGTTTTCTAGCAGTTTCAACAATCATCTACAGTGTTTGATTGATTATCTATTGCATCTATTGTCTGCAGACACCAAGCACTTCAATGTATAATATTGATGACATCTGTGCTTGCATTATTATACTGTTCTAGTAGATGTGGTTGAAATACAACAATTAATACAAACTGTGGTTCCTCAAGTGAATGAATTTTACAAAATATATGTAATTGTAAAACTACAACCTGTATTAAACGACACATAAGACTAGGGTGATTCATGCCTGTGAAACTCTCCCAGATAATCATATGAGTTTCTCTACATACAAACATCATATAGTAACATAACATACATGAACTGTATCTCGTAATGAGTAAAATACAATAGTATACCAAGAAGCTTCAACTGGATCCATGCATAATATGTAGAGCTAGCTTGAGAGAACTTACAGTCATCAGACCTGGGGAGGTCTGACTACACGCACCTTGTGTTTCTGATACAAACTACACCGTCAATCAATCAATCAATCAATCAATCAATCAATTGATAACTACACAGCTTTGGATCAGCAGAATAAAACCACAAAACCAACAGAAAGAAAGAAAACACACATGGACTCAAACATGAGGGCCTCTTATTTCCTAGTGTGGCAGAGAGTCAGCCATGACAGAAGCACAACGGGGGCTCTACTGACTTTGATGAAACATGAAGTTGGAAACAGAGTCTGTTACCAAGCAGCGTGGGAAGCTGCTAGGTTGTATTGTATTGTATTGTATTGTATTGTATTGTATTGTATTGTATTGTATTGTATTGTATTATAGGTTGTATTGTGTCAACTACCAGTCAAAGGTTTGGACAAACCTGATCTGACAACTGGATCTGAGGGCTTGATACTTAAATGCTTGAAATTAGTTTCTTAGACAAATAGAAATAGTGACGTTTATCCGATGTATGAATTTCTTTTCAAAACTAACATTTTTTATTAAAAAATATTTTTTTGAAATGCACGCTCAAGTAGTTTTCATTTAGAACTTGAAATTTGAAATGTAGAGGTGGAGAAAGTTGAACCACAATGATGAAATCATCATTTTTAAGGCCACATAGTGATTGTTGCTTTTAAAAGGGAGGGAGGCGACTTTGAAGAATCTAAAATAGAGTAAATAAAGATAGTTTTCTTTTAGTTTTCTTTTTTTTTTTTGGTCGCTGCATGATTCCTCTTGTGTTATTTCATAGTTTTCATGACTTCACTATTATTCTAAAATATGGAAAATATTTTTTTATAAATATTTTTATATAAAGAAAACCCTTCTATCAGTAAGTGTGTCCAAACTTTTGACTGGTATTTTATCTTTAATATGATGATTGTAGTTTTTTGTAGTTTTTTTCCAACAATTGTAACATCGCCATATTTACCTGTTTTCCTCTAATGACATGTAACCTACAACAGTGTCATATGTGACTGGTCAGGTCAGAGGTAAAGGTCAGCTACAGAGCAGCATCCCTGGAGCTGGTAGGGACTCAGTGTCTTGCTCAAGGACACTTCAGCAGAGGGGGGATGCTCGCCACCACACTCCCTAACCTGTTACCCGCCTCACCTACAGGAAGTATTGCTCACAACACAGATGAGGTGTGGTAATCCTGGATTAACTCAAACCACCGGGAGATAAAACAACCAGGTGTCTAGATGCTGCTGAGCATTTAGACCATCTAGACCATGTAGACCATGTAGCCCATCTAGACCATCGAGACCATCGAGACCATCGAGACCATCGAGACCAAGATGTTATAAGTCAACTTCATGTTGTCCTCCTGATTTCTGATGCTGTGTGTGTGTGTTGGGAAGTTGTATTTGATTTTTCAAACTTTATCAACCAACCAACTAAACCAGATTAGATTGAACTAGACTGGATTGGATTGAACTAGACTGGATTAGATTGAACTAGACTGGAATTCTGCATCCCTGAATGGGGTTGGGTAACACAAGATGTCAAACTCACCGTTCAGTTGAGAACTAACACTAACATATAATATCATGTGTTCCCAAGTCACTAGTCTCACCTAGTCACTAGTCTTGTTAATCTTCAGACCTGATTGATGAAAGAAGTCCAGACAGGACAGGGAAACATCTACGGATGAAGATCTTAGTATCTGTGTCATAATGCTGGTGGTACGTGAAAGGCCAGTCTCTCTCTCTCTCTCTCTCTCTCTCTCTCTCTCTCTCTCTCGCTCTCTCTCTCTCTCTCTCTCTCTCTTGCTCTCTCTCTCGCGCTCTCTCTCTCTCTCTCTCTCTCTCTCTCTCTACTCTGAGGTATGCACACATCCAGATACAGTGGATGGATGGATATACAGAGGTATGAACAAAATGAAAAAGTGACATACAACATAAAATCACTCGTCATCATACATGAAATCATTTGTCTACATGCCCCCCCCTCCCTCCCTCCCTCCCCTCCCTCCCCTCGCTCCCCTCCCCCCCCCCTCCCCCCATGTCCATCCCTCAGGTCAGGAGCCTCAGCCAGTAACAGGTGACTTCCTGCTCCTCAGCTAAAAACCATAATGCCCGTAGTTGCTGCTTTGGCATCAGACACACAGAGAGACTGGCAACAGTTCGGCTTCCTTCACAGCATTGAGTCGGTCGGTCAGTCGCTCTGATGACAGATAACAGTTCATCTGTTTCTCCTCACAAACTTCCTCAAAAGCAAAAAACTAACAAACAAACAAACAAACAAACAAAAACAAATAAAAAACAAAACAGGTTCCCCTGGGCAAAAAAAAAAAGGCCAAAAAAAAGCTTCTATGGGGAAGAAAATCTCAACAAAAACGAAAACAAACAAAGAAACAAATAAACACCAACAATAAAAACCCAAAAAAACAAAACAATTGAAAACAAAATGGACCGAAACAGTTCTGGTGAGGTTCAGTCAGGAGAGGCAGGTTGTCCCGTAAATGTTCTAGATTAAAATCCCATCTTTCCCTTACCATATAAAAAAAACCCCCATAAGCCTCTCTTCTCCTGTTTGGCACTTCCTGTCCAAGATTGAAGCCTAAAAATGAAAAAAGTCTGACCCCTGTCCAAAAGGTCGAGAGGTCAGTCCACCTGAAGCAGCTCGGGTTGTGGGTGGAGTCAGATGACGTCTACTAGTGCAGCATGAAGTAGTTTACTGAGGATGATCAGTGAGTTGTGGTGGAAACTGAGTAGGGTCCAGCATCCCTGTCCCCATGAGTCGTAGTTGGAGTCTGCAGGTGCAGGCTGGGTAATGTAGTTTGATGTGACCGGTGGATATTCCCTGGAAAACCCAGTAAGTTGCCAAACGTACCCTTTATCAGTGTTTATAATGGGTAGCTTTAACCTACTCTGCACAGTTTCTTATGTGGGTCCCCGTCCCCCTGGATCGTGGATGGAATCTGACTGGTGCATCGTGGGTAGTGTAGTTTAACGGAGGACGATCCGCGCACTGCAGCGGTGAAAACGGGGGCTGACTCTGGGGAAGAGCCCTACAACGGGCTGACGAGGAGAAGATGCTTGAACCCAACCTGAGAGGAGAGGAAACAAGAGGAGAGGAGAGGAGAGGAAACAAGAGGAGAGGAGAGGAGAGGAGAGGAGAGGAGAGGAGAGGAGAGGAGAGGAGAAGAGAGGAAACAAGAGGAGAGGAGAGGAAATGAGGAGGGGAGAGGAGAGGAGAGGAAACAAGAGAGGAAACAAGAGGAGAGAAGAGAAGAGGAAACAGGAGAGGAGAGAAGAGGAAACGAGGAGAGGAGAGGAGTTGTACAAAAAAATTAAGATGGAGAAGTTGGAGAAAAGAGGAGGAGGAGTAGAGAGGAAAGAAGTTGGAAAAAGGGAAAGGAGTTGGAGAAAAGAAGAGAGAAGGGAAATGAAAGGAGGATAAATTGGAGGAGAGCGAGCGGAGGAGAAATGAGGCGAGAGAGGAGAGGATATTAGAGGAGGAGGCAACGTTAAAAACACGTATCAATCATGATGTAATTAAGAGCTGCCTTGACAGCACAGATTGAAATAACAGAGCTGGATGATGGATATACAGGCATGTTTACAGGGCTGTAATCTGTGTGTGTGTGTGTGTGTGTGTGTGTGTGTGTGTGTGTGTGTGTGCGCATGTGTGTGTAATCACATGCTGGCTGGCTATCTGAGGGCTTGTCTGAATGTTGTTTATAGCAGTGCTTTGACCCTTTTTTAGTTCATACTACAGCACATCTATCCTTCGCTTTCACTTGATGCTTGGCCAACCAGATCTGAGACCAGCTACACTTCAGACACTTAGTTAGGATTCCAGTTAGAGGTTGTTAGTCATCCTGAGGTCCACAACTACCCACCAAGCCCACTAAAATAAAAACAGAAACAACCATGCGGGGCATGGGAAGACTGAAATGAAAAAGAACCCCAGCAGAAAGAGGAAATACCAGAGAACAAATTACAGTAAAAACTAAATTAAAGTTGGTTTAAACTCTCGTTGGATGATATGTATTTATTTAGGTCAAACCGATGTTGTGGTGACATTTTAAAAAACAAATACAGCGTGGATTTTCAGTAGGGGAATTACAAAATATTGCAGATTGCAATTCGAAATAAAATAAAATAATAATAAATAGAATAAATAAAAATAAAATAAATAATAAAATAAATAATAAAATAAATAAATAAATAAAATAGAATAAAATAATAATATATAAAATAAATAAAACAAATACAATTAATAAAAATAAAATACTAACACAAAATTGAAAATTAACTCAACTAATAAAATTTGACCCTACTGTGTGTGTGTGTGTGTGTGTGTGTAAAATTGTCTTACATTAGATTGGCATGGACTTCATCTTGACCATGGAGGTGAGTTCCTGTTTGATCACATGATCGCGTTTTCTCTGCTTCACCCTGGAGAAAAGAACAAAATAAAACATTGATTTGGATTTAAAATCACTACAGGCACACTGAGAATACAGCGGACAAAATAATGTGTGTGTGTGTGTGTGTGTGTGTGTGTGTGTGAGCACAGATGGCCGACTGCATGTATTTTTCTTTGTTCATCTGGTCAGCTGCAGCATTCCCTGGTGTGAACTGTGTGTGTGTGTGTGTGTGTGTGTGTGTGTGTGTGTGTGTGTGTGTGTGTGTGTGTGTGTGTGTGTGTGTGCGCGTGTGTGTGTTATAAACTACACTAACTGCTACTAGACTCAGTGTAAGTGTCTCACCACATGACCAGGATGAGGGAGAGGATGGTGGTGAGGACGACCACGGCGAACAGAACCAGCAGGATCACCAAACCCAGATTACCTTCCTCCTCACCGATACTGTCTGGAGGAGAAAGAGGAGGGAGAACAAACAGGTCGGGAGATAGAGAGAAAGAGAAAGGGAAAGAAACAGACAGAGGTTGGAGAGCAAAATAAAAAGAGAGGAGAGGGAGAGATGGGAGGAAGAGGGGGGAGGTGAAGGATGGAGTGAGGGGGAGTGGAGAGAAGAGAAAAGACAGCAAGAGAAGTGTGAAGAAACAAAGTAAAAGTTGAAAACCAAAAACAAAGAGGAAGAGGAGGAGGAAGAGGAGGAGGAGGAGGAGGAGGGGGAGAAGGAGAGAAAGACAAGTAGTTCAATAAAACAGGGTTCACATATCTGGTTGTTGTCTTGTCCTGAAGTCACCCGCAGAAACCGCCAAGCTTTCAAAATATGCTCTCGTAAGATCTTCTTGTGTGAGAGATCGAAAAGAGCACGAGTGTGTGTGTATGTGTGTGTGTGTGTGTGTGTGTGTGTGTGTGTACACTTGGTGTAGTTTTAATTACTCTCTGGTGAGGAGTTCATTTAAAGACCTTCATTACAGCTTTCAAACAAACACATTTATTATACTGAGAGGAGTAAACAACTCTCACACACACACACACACACACACAGACACACACACACACACACACACACACTTGGATATGACAGGAGTAGATCTCCCAAAAAACATTTCTCTTTCTCACACGCTTTACTGTAATGACACACACATGAAACACAGCAGCACAGAGGACACTCACACACACACACACACACACACACACACACACACACATACTGTTGTGATCATAAGATAAAAACGTTCATGCACTTTTCACACACACACACAGGACACACACACAGCAAAACGTGCAAAAACACACGCAGCGTTTGAAAGATTAAAAGGGACAAAATTTATGCACACATCTGCAAATGACACAATATGATTCACATACATATATCACACATCCAAGGAACAACACCCGCAAACGTGCTAGACACCCACACACACACACACACACACACACACACACACACACACACACAGAACGACATCTGGTTTCCAGTACGCTAGCTCAAAGAGATCTGATAGTCAGTCACAGCTACAGTCAACCCTCTGCTGCCAATGCTGTGTGTGTGTGTGTGTGTGTGTGTGTGTGTGCTGTGCGTGTGTGCGTGTGTGAGTCTATGTGGATGTTTTGCTGTATGAGTAATATATGTGTATTTGTGTTAGATAAGTGTGCAATTACAATACATTTTTATATCGGAAGTCCATGTTTATGAGTGTTTATATAGGTGTGTGTGTGTGTGTGTGTGTGTGTGTGTGTGTGTGTGTGTGTGTGTGTGAAAAGTGCATGAACGTTTTTATCTTATGATCACAACAGTGTGTGTATGTGTGTGTATTCATGTAGACTTTCCTCTCCTGCCAGCTCTGTGTCCTGTGTTTTGGAACACCAGACAGTGGGCGTCGGTACGAGAGAGAGAGAGAGAGAGAGAGAGAGAGAGAGAGAGAGAGAGAGAGAGAGAGAGAGAGAGAGAGAGAGAGAGAGAGAGAGGTTCCTCCATCCATTACTACACAGAACAAGATGCTACCCTCCCTGGTGCCATAGTCCAAGGTAAACACTCGTAGAAGACCAAGTCAAATAAACAAAACAAACGAGTGATAAAACCACCATCTGATGCAACACCACATCAGGCTGCACAGTCATTCCTCAGATGCCACCATCCTCCAGTTACCTCAACTAGCCAACAGCGGTATGCGGCATGTCACTGGGGTTATCAAATGGGCATTGAGTTCGGTGTTGAGTTTGGCCCACGACACCTCAAGAAAACTCAGCGGTGTATTCCAGCGTCCTGGAACCCCCCCCCCCCCTATACCACCACCTCACAACTCCCCTTTACCCTCGCCATCTAATGCCTGCCATCAACCTAGCATTACCCTAGCTTTGGTTAGCCTTGATCCTAGCCTTGACCTAGCATTACCCAAGCCTTGGTTAGCCTTGAGCCTAGCCTTGACCTAGCATTACCCAAGCCTTGGTTAGCTTTGATCCTAGCCTTGACCTAGCATTACCCAAGCCTTGGTTAGCCTTGATCCTAGCCTTGACCTAGCATTACCCAAGCCTTGGTTAGCCTTGAGCCTAGCCTTGACCTAGCATTACCCTAGCTTTGGTTAGCCTTGATCCTAGCCTTGACCTATAATTTCCCAAGCCTTGGTTAGCCTTGAGCCTAGCCTTGACCTAGCATTACCCAAACCTTGGTTAGCCTTGATCCTAGCCTTGACCTAGCATTAGCCTAGTTTTGGTTAGCCTTGATCCTAGCCTTGACCTAGAATTACCCAAACCTTGGTTAGCCTTGAGCCTAGCCTTGACCTAGCCTTGACCTAGCATTACCCTAGCCTTGGTTAGCCTTGATCCTAGCCTTGACCTAGAATTACCCAAACCTTGGTTAGCCTTGAGCCTAGCCTTGACCTAGCATTACCCTAGCCTTGGTTAGCCTTGATTCTAGCCTTGACCTAGAATTACCCAAACCTTGGTTAGCCTTGATCCTAGCCTTGACCTAGAATTACCCAAACCTTGGTTAGCCTTGATCCTAGCCTTGACCTAGCATTACCCAAGCCTTGGTTAGCCTTGAGCCTAGCCTTGACCTAGCATTACCCTAGCTTTGGTTAGCCTTGATCCTAGCCTTGACCTAGAATTTCCCAAGCCTTGGTTAGCCTTGAGCC
>JAXDDW010000043.1:3002500-3010000 GCA_034670385.1 Hoplostethus mediterraneus | reverse complement strand
ATAGATAGATAGATAGATAGATAGATAGATAGATAGATAGATAGATAGATAGATAGATAGATAGATAGATAGATAGATAGATAGATAGATAGATAGATAGATAGATAGATAGATGATAGATAGATAGATACGCACGCACGCACAGGTCTCCCAGTCTGGCCATCTGTGTGAAAAGTGTGTGTGTGTGTTTCGTTCTTATTGTGTGATTTATCAAAGCTGTATGTGTACACAGGGAAATGTAACGGAAAATAAAGACATTTTGTTTTTATTGCATTGGGTCGAATTATTTCAGGCAAAAGGTGACAGAGGAAGCGGATCCGCCCAGTTCCAGCGTTGTGTGTCTGTGTGTGTCTTACACAGGTGGTGTAGTCGTATCAACACGATGGTTGACGTGGATCCTAGCGGGTTCGTCTCGGTGATGTTGACTGAGTGGAAGGTCTGCCAGAAGGCGGGATTAGTGATATCACAGTGCCGCAGGGCAGCGTCCACCACGCATGGCCTCCAACTCTGACCACTCCCCCTGCAAGACAACGGAAAACCTCTTAACCTCTTACAATACATTCACTTGGAAAGAGTTTGTTGATTGTGTTACGCTCTGCAGAGGCCTGATTAGAGCAACCAGCCTGGAGCCCAAGGGTGCTATGATCAACCCCCCTGTGACAACCTGCATTTAGCTGAAGGGTGAATCTACAGCGGGTATCAATGGTGTCACTATAGATACATGGATACATACGGAGGTACAACAGGGGCTCGGGACAAGAACACCTGACATTAAACATGACTGGGCAAAAAACACTCCCAATAGGACTTAACCCGAGGACAGTGGCCAGTGTAGATGTGGGAGTTTGATTCGTTCTGGATTCTCTGTGTGTGTTCGATTCTTTCCGGTGCATTTTGATCAGAAAACAACCAAGTACAAAATCTGAAGAGCTGCAGTAGAAAATGTTGGTGCACCGGGCTGAGGAATAAAACACAAACCACTGTGTCAACAAAAAATAAAACAACGTGAAAAAAAGTCCTTGACGATGGAGGGGTGGAGGATGGACTGGTTGGGGGCAGAGAGGAGAAAACAGCCTCCTCTTCTTTAAGACCTGCCGCCAGCAGGGTGTGAAAATAATTTAAAATAAAACAAATCTTAGTGGTACAAATTGGAACGAACATTTCATTGTTCAATAAAATTGCTGCTGAAAATCAGATTAAAGGGGCAAAAACATGAACACTGAAAAAAAAGTAAATTTCCTACCCTGGTAGATACATAAGTATAAATAATGTCAATCAAAATCAATACAATTACACGTGTTTTTCATAACTTTGTAGCTATTACAAGAACAACACAAATATTATCAGTTCATCGCTATATTTCTGGGCAGAGGGAGAAAGAAAGAGGGAGGGATGAGATGGCGGATGAAGAGGAGAGATGAAGAGGAGAGATGAAGAGGTGAGGCTGATGAAATAAGGTTCTGCAGACGGAGAGGGAAATATATGGAAGAAGAGAGACGAGGAAGAAGGGAGGCGGGAGAAATGAACTTAAACGGTGGGAGGAAGCGATGGAACGAAGACGAGGAGGCGACGGGTGTGAAGAAGAGTGAAGAGAGAGAGAGAGAGAGAGGGATGGAGCGAACGAGGCAGAGCCAGTCAGTAGCTCTTACTTGAAGGAGGCTTGGTAATGGGCCGGCAGGAAGGTCTTCACTGACTCCACCCACGAGCAGCGAACCTGCATGTGATTGGGCACTCGACAGGAAATGCTCTGCAGCCCAGGGGGATCTGGGAAACGGAGGACAGACGGAGTTTGTTCATGTGGACATATTAGAGTATTAAATGTTTTAGTGCCGCAATTTGATGAGATGTTAGTGATTTTCAGTCACTTCTACTTGGTGGTGAAAATACGGATGCAGAACCGAAGCACCTGAACTACACACCGTTCGGCCGCTCGGGGAAAAAAAAAGGCATCTTTTTCTTAGTGGAGAGTTTACATGAACATCCATTTGAAAATGTGTTCATATTTTCATCGTCACAGCTTCTGTTAAATAGCAATAAACAATACATTTATTTCTTTGAACAACACACACACACACACACACACACACACACACACACACACACACACACACACACACACACCCAGGGGAAACTGCTTCCTGTCTTGTTATACTGGAGTCTAAAACCAACAAGCCGTGTGCCCCGGCTTCCCTATCATGACCCAAAATATTTCAGGGGAGGTTTGTCCGCTACGAAAGGAAAACGAACTCCCTCTCTTAGTCGATACCACCCTTTGACAGGAAGTCCACTTCCTGTTTGAGACAGTGACAGGAAGCAGGGGGTTTTGTGCACACGACGGCCGATAAGTGGCCCAGTTTCCTCCGAGGAACTGGAGTGTTGTTCTGATTATCAGCGCTGGAATAAAAGGTCCTGTTATAGCTGCTCTGTTAGAAATGTTTAGAGTAGAAAAGAGATAGAGAGAGAGAGAGAGAGAGAGAGGGAGAGGACGATCACGGTGCCACTCAATAAAACAGCTGTCAAGATGAAGCTGTTAAAAATGTGTTTAATCAACTCAATTATGAGTGAGAGAGGAAACAGAGAGAGAGAGAGAGAGAGAGAGACTATTTACTACGATGTTTAGAGGCGTTTCAGACCAGGCATGACCAAACATCAGGGTCCTGGTCCTCCAGTGTAGAAACAGCTGATAGGTGTGACAGGAAAACTGCAGCACTGCCTGAAGCCACGATGTTATCTGACTCTAGCCTTTGTAACATAAAATACTAAAAAAAAAATTTTTTTCCTTCACTTCTTCTCTGCAGCAGTGTTGTAAATGTAAAATCCTCTTTCTCTTTTCAAAAGTAATCACATTACTTACATACTGGGAGAAGTAATTTGTTCTATTACTTTTTCGTCCCCCGAAAAAACAAAACGAAAAAAGACAAAACAGAGATTGTGTCCTCTCACCGTCAAAATCCCTCCCTGTGCTCCTTTTGTCACTGATAACCAAATACTGCCAGCTTAGCTTTCAGTGCCCTCAGGTGTACATGTTGATGAAGCCTTTTGAATTATCGGCATTCCTGTAAAAATGGCTCCAAAAATATGATCTGATCTTCATCTAAGTCAAAATGTGATTTAACAAGCAACACACAACAGCGTGTACTTTTACGTGTCTTTATTGAAGATATTGTTCAAACTTTAACAGCTTGGATTGGCGAAAGTATATGAACTATGAGATTTTGTGGTGAAACATCAACCAAACGTTTCCTGTGGTTGCTGATCAGACCTGCAGAACGTTGAGGAGGTATTCTGGACAGTTCCTCCTGACAGAACTGGTTCAGTCCATTGACACAACATATCAGGACTCTGGTGAAGACATTCTGTTGCAGATGTTGTGCTTGGGGTCATTGTCCTGCGGCATGACCCAAACCTTCAGATCATGGACCGGTACCCCGATGTTCTCCTGGAGAACTTCCTGATACAATTTGGATTTCATTGTTCCCTCAATGATTGAAACCGTCCAGGCCCCGAGGCAGCAGAGCAGATCCACGATGCTCCCTCGCTTCACGGGATGAGGTTTTCTTGTTGGTATTCACTATTTTCTGACCTCCAAGCACAGCGGTGTGTCCTGTCCACGGAACATTGTTCCAGCAGAGTTGTGGAACATCCTGGTGGGCTTGGGCAAACTTGAGACGGGCAGAAATGCTCTTTGTGGAGAGCAGTGGTTTCCTCCTGGGTTTCCTCCCATGAACGCCACTCTTGTTTGGTGTGTTTCTTGTTGTGGACTCGTGGAGAACAGATGTTAGAACGGAGGTGCCTGCAGATCCTTCGCCGTTACCTTAGGGTTCTCTGTGATCTTCTTCTGGACGCCCACTCCTCGGAGAGTAGCAATGAACTGAATTTTCTCCATTTGTATACAATCTGTCTGACTGTAGACTGATGGAGGCCCAAGTCTTTGGAAATGCTTTTCCAGCCTTACGAGCCTCAACAACTCTTCTCTGGAGGTTTTGACCGGGGCAGATTCCACCTCAACAGATCTCTTTGTTTTTGGAGAGCAGACTCTGTTGGTAACCAAACCTTTTGGGGTTTTTATCTGACAGGACACCTCCAACCCACCTGAATGTCATCTCATTGATTGGAACACCTGACTTCAGTTACCCCCTTTTATAGAAGTCATCATCCTAGAGGTTCACACAGTTTATACAGCTTAAACAATGTAGAAGTATTTTTTTTGTGTGTTATTTGTTAAATCGCATTGTGTTTATCTCCTGTTTTGACTTATTGAAGATCATATTTTAGGAGCCATTTTTGCAGGAATGCAGGAAATTCAATTCAATTCTCAATGTAGTTTATAACTGACAGCAGCTAGCCGGCTAGCGCTAGCTGTGTGGCGCGACGTGTCCTTTAGAAGATAAATCCAGGAAGGAGATTTCCTTATTAAACTTAAATGTAACAATAAAGTAACAATTTATTTATCTGATTGGTAACTGTGATATTTGTACTTACTTGTTGTACTTGTACTTATTTGTACTTTGTTCCTGTAATAATATTAACTCACGCACAAACACGCAGAAACTTACGGCCCAGCCTGAGTCTGATGGAGTGGAGGAGGAGCCCCCGGTTGTCATAGCAGCTGTAGTTGCCCTGAGCTGATTGGCCGACGTGCAGCAGGACCAAACTTCCGTCTGATGTCACTTTGTGCCATGGCAACGTGGAGGTGCGGTTGAGACGCCACTGCACTGGGGACCTGGTGGGAACACATAGGACTGTTAAAGACACACACACGCACACACACACACACACACACACACACACACACACACACACACACACACACACACACACACACACACACACTTTCATCTTACATTACTTTTGCGAGGACCTTCGATCAACTAAATCTCGGCCAATTTAGTTGTTAGGTGTTGTATTTTTCCTGTAGATAACCGGCCAAACATGGATGTCTATCTACACGTATGATCCAGAGCTGACGGCATCAAGATGCATTCTGGGAAATGTAGGAAATCGCTAACTGAAGTAGAAGTCGACGAGGCAGGTTGAGGGAAAGTGGGTCGAACAAAAACACTCAACTCAACTCAAACTGGATCAAAGAAGATAGAAGTACAAGGACACACACGCACGCACACACACACACACACACACACACACATTAATGCACAAACACTCCTTACCTTGGTGGTGACGTCCCACATGCCAGTGTCACGTTTGACTCCAAGCGTCCATACTGCACGCCTGACACTACAAAAACACACACACACACACACACACACATACACACACACACACACACACACACGGGATGAGATATTACAGCGTGTTAATGTCTGGCTTACAGTATCAAACACTGCACAGTCCCTGTCTGACAGATGGTCTGTCTCCATCCGTGTGATTTAAACCGCACCACGCAGCAGCCTGACCATACAAGGCTACCGCTGCAGCATCCAGACGGAGGCGGCGCCGGCGTGCACCGTGCACGGCGCACCGTGCACCGTGCACGGCGCTTCATTCATCTGAACACATTCATCATCAACACTGAAACAATATTCCCCTTCATCTACCTCACATAAACTAATAAAACGACGGAGCGGCAGCGACACGTGAAAGACAGGAAGATGAAGCGCAGTGATACAGTTGCATCGGTGTGTGAGAGATGCCGTCCCGTAATGGAAGGTCGCAGGTTTGATCCCCTGCGACCGTGAATGAGCCGCGTTCTCCCAAAGTGAGAGCGAAAGTTGGCTCTCCAAATATGGCCAGGTGCAGTTCGACGGCGCCGCAAGTCGCAATAATAAAAGTATTAAAAGTAAATAGGCTCGAAGCGCCGTGTGGACCCAGTGGATATTTGTGGTGAATGTGGTGATTTACAGAGCTGATATTCTATCTGGTGGCTGGTGCGTGTGTGTGTGTGTTTGTGTACACACGTGTGCGCATGGGAGAAAGTGGGTCTGTGTGTGTGTGTGTGTGTGTGTGTGTGTGTGTGTGTAGGCTTGGCTCCATACTCCGTTCTGAAAGCCGGTATTTAGATCTAGAGTGGAATAACATCAATTTAACTGCCTGTCTGCCAAGCCTTGAACAAAGAGGGCACACATACACACACATACACACACACACACACACACACACACACACACACACACACATACACAGACATCTTCATTAATTCTCAACCTCACTCAGGCAAACTCTCTCTCTCTCTCTCTCTCTCTCTCTCTCTCTCTTAAATAAATTAACTTGTCATTGTATGGTCTTGCATCAAATGAATCACAAATGTCTCGGTACGCGCTATTATTGTGAAGTACTGCCATTAGAGCTAAATGATAGTTTGCGTTACAAAAACACATTTTGTAAAACAAGTCCATGTTTGCGAGAAGGCTTAGGGACTTAAGAGGTTCTAGTTCTATCGTACTGGTTGCCAGTTTGCGTCGATAAAGGTTGATAGATTACTCAACGCACCTTTAATGTTTAAATTGAAAACTATTTGAAAACACATTTGATCTTAATTTGTTGCTTTGCTGCTATTTCCCTTTGGGGCTCAATAAAGTTCTATTCTATTCTATTGAAGACTTTACTGAAGGCCGTTATCTTGCTGTCATGTTTGTGGCTTGGCAAAATAAAGCGTCTCAATGTGCAAAACTGATATCTGAGACACTTAACCGACGCTCTTTTCCGGGTGATATCCTAAAGACAGACAGACTGATTGGCAAGGAAAGAAGACTATGAATGCTGGGTAAAAAAAAAGAAAGCGAGCCTGTGTTTTTTTTTTTTTTTTTTGAAGCGGCGAAGGGGAACAATGCATGCATCATCGCGCCTCCTTGCATTTCAAACGTGCATGGTGTCAGTGACCTGCAGTAACCTGGAGGCTCAGGGGTCTGAGGAGCAGACCACGTAACCGTGACGACCTGGGTTCGAATCCGGCCTGGGACCCATGTCACATGTCATCCCTCCTCTCTCACCTGATCTTTCCTGTCTCTCTCTACTGATTGTCAAATAAAGGGAAAAAAATTTAACTTTAAAAAAGAATAAAATCTGCAGGCTGGCCAGTGGGCGGGGCCAGTGGGCGGGGCCAGTGGGCGGGGCCAAAAAGAAACAGAGCGGTGTGAGATTTGAATGATGCTTCTGCCAACTGAAGATAACTGAATATAAAATGTAAATACAGACCTATGATTCATTTCCAGCTTCAACTTGCTAGTAAGACTGGATCACTGGATCACTGGATCACTGGATCTGCCTCGCTGGTCTGAGTGTGTTTGTCTTTCAGTGTTGTGATTATCGTGAGAGTTATTACTCTAATGCTTTTCAGGCTTTTTGAGGTTTGCAGAGAACACTTTACCACATTTTCTCTCTCCCTTTTGCAACCCCACAACCCCCCATCCCCTCCCCTGCCCCTACACACACACACACACACACACACACACACACTCCCCACCTTCTGTTTCCAGTGTGTGTGTGTGTGTGTGTGTGTGTGTGTTACCTGGGGCTCTAGTGCAGTGTGAGGACTTGGCTGGT
>JAXDDW010000043.1:2990000-2997500 GCA_034670385.1 Hoplostethus mediterraneus | reverse complement strand
AACCAGACATTTTTCATCCCCCTCTCCCTCCTTCAGTCCGTCTGCCTCGCTCTCCCTCTCTCTCTCTCTCTCTCTCTCTCTCACTCTCTTCTAGACCTTCCCACACTTCTTTTTCCACCCCCCCCCTCTCCAGTCGGGGCTTGGCTTTGTTTCCCCGCAGTGCTTCCAAACCTCCTCATGCCAGAATGTTCAAGGTCCAGTAAACATATTTATGTAATAGTTTCTAATGGTTCACCTCCATTCCTGCTCGGCAGTAAAACTCAAAAAACTTTGCCCTTACTTTTTTCTTTTTTTTTTCCTACTCTCTCTAGTGTAACTCTCTTTTTCTCCCCCTTCTATCTCCTCCCTCTTTCTCTGTTCTCCTACCCAGACTCTGCAAAACAATCAGTCTGAGGTCCAGTAAGAAATCTGAAAAATAGGCTTTAATTCTCCTTAATCCAGGGAACAATGTGGTTATAGAAACACGGTAATCTGTGGTGTCGGCCAAACACACGTTCCTCCACATACTTGAGTGTCAGTTGGACTGTTGCTATAATACATTATAACTGTGTGTGTGTGTGTGTGTGTAAATGTATGTTTAGGGTCTTGGGATCTAAGTTAGACATTAGTTTGAGATCAAAAGACACAACTGGCTGCAAAAACGCTGCAAATGAACACAAAGAAACAAAGAAAGTGAGAAGTGTTTTTGCCTTTTCTACAGGTCTTGACTCTTTCTGCCAGCTTTTCTCTAAAAGCAAACCGGGTGTCACTGGGAAAGTCAAGGGAAGATCTGAACTGAGATCGAAGATCAGATCTGAACATTTGTGCATCAAGCCACAGCGGCGTTGCTCCGTGTGCCCGACCAATCAGCCGGCAGCAGTTGGAGATTAAAAGATGACTCAACTGATTCTATCCGATTCCACGGTAGAAACCTGCAGCTGCACTAGATCAAGATGCGCAGGTAAAAATGCAAAGCGTGCAGTTCACCGACGTCACGTTTACAACAGTTCTCAGTACTGGTTGTTCAAACCGTCATCGCCCGCTGGAGCCTGAACGCGCGGCGATTACACAACCATGCCATCCTCTGACGCGGTGAGAGGAACCTTGTCACCCTTGTTTTGTTGAGGGCAATTTAGCAAAATATCAAAATCCCAAAGGAAAACCTTGAGAATGTCCCAGAAAACAAGTTGCACCAAGAGGAAAACAACAACAGGTCGCTTCAGCCCAACAGTGAGACTTGTCACCTTGCTGATAACTTCTTACTGGAACCAAGTCTTGTTTCGTCTCAGTTTTATGTTTTTGTATGGATGCTACTATAAAGAAAACTGTTCAGTCACTTCACATTGATTACACAGCTGTGCCTCGCACCGACTGCATCGCTGCTGTACTCACAATCACAGGACAGAATCATTCACAGGGTAATACACGACCGCATCATTAGATCAAAACACATGTGTTTTAAAAGAGCAGAGAGCTTCAGAACATGTCCGCAAAATCTGAAGGGACAGCTGAGATCCCTCCAGATCCCATCTGGTCCTCTGGTCTCTCTGCCAGCCTGATACAACCACTAACCACGTTCCTCGGCGGCTAGAGGTCTTTCTGAAGCTCAATGTGAAAAGCCACATTTTCCTCCAGTGTAAACAGGCCCGCAGTGGGGCAAGAGCCCCCCGCCCCGCGGTCTGGAAGGCACCACATGGACCTGCAAGGCGGTTAGGTACAAAGTTAATACCCACCCTCCAGAACAACCAGTCAGTCGTAACACTTGGCCTTTGTCAGCGCCAGGGCAGTCAAGCATTGTGAATTCAAGCAAAGTCCAGCTTGTTTCTTCTTAATTTGCAGGAGAGAACATTCCTTTTAATACCCAGCATGTGCAAAAGTCTCCAAATGTTCTTGGCTCTCGACTCGCCGAACATCAACTCTTTTAAATCGCTTACACGTTGGATATTGGACGCCAGTCAGTTTGTCTGTGACTCTGCAGCCCTGCAACGTGGCCCGCACCACCGCGCTCTAAACACTTTATAACACTAGAAAACAATGCGGATCAGAAAAGACACTGCGATCCAAACCTCCATCCCAATATCCAACAAGAAAAACACTGAGATGGTTCGTAAAAGTTGTGGAGCTCTTGAAGACCCCCCGGGGTTTCACGGTGTTTCCTTCCACCATCAATCAATCCTCCTGGATGTTCACCATGCAACTGTTCTGTTTAGGAGTTGCACAATGAACCTAATTGAAGTACACACATGGATGGACGCACACACACACACACACACACACACACACACACACACAGCCTCGGCTCCAATAGTCTTACAACCTTGGGGAGACAACTATATCTGTGTAACCACAGGAATGCAGCCTGTCTCTAGACGGTGAGCTCTACCATAGCTAGCCTGGCGAGGACGCTGAGCTCAAGGTATTCATTTTCTTTCTTTCTTTCTTTTTTTCTTTCTGTCTCTCTCTCTGTCTCTCTGTCTCCATGTCTCTCTCTCTGTCTCTGTCTTTGTGAAGGGTATATCAACAAGGCCAAATACCACTGTGAGCTTCTCAACTTTCAATCACACTTTTTTTCCATAGGTACGACTGTGTTGAGTATATATATATATATGTGTGTGTGTGTGTGTGTGTGTGTGCATGCTACTCTGACTCACCTCTCTCATTCTTCCAGTACAAACCAGAATAGACTGCAGAATGTAGCGATGGATATTGACACCAAGAAGCACACGAATGCAAGCACACACACACACACACACACACACACAGTTCAGGTGACCTAACACACCCTCTGGCGGCCATATTGGAGGTCCTCATTGGTCAACAGTGGCTGTGTGAACAACTGATTTCATTTCTAAACGTACAACTTGTTTCTACTGAACTGATTGATTTAGTGTTTAGATCATGTAGCTTGTTAGCTAGCTAACCATAGCATCTGGTCAGCTAACCATCACTGTCTTGTTGTTAGCACACTAGCTAACGTAGCTAGTAGAAGCTAGCGTTAGCAGTGGTTAGTAGTCCCATGTTAACTGCTGGCTAGTTAGCTAGCTACCAGTTGGTTCAGGTGAACTAGCTGACTCTTCTCCAGCTCCAGCTCAGAGTGTTTTGGAGTAGAGACGAGGGCTAAAGACAAGACAGTTGACTGAGTCACAGTAAACTACATTTGAAACAAATCTACCTGATCACACTGATCACTTTTACTGAGAACGTTACTGAATGGATGTACAGACACACCACGGTCAGTTCTGACCTCCATTATGGTGGCCAGACATGGTTGCTAGGAGATGTGGCGCAAATTGAAAGCTCCTATTTACTGAGTCTCAAACAGAGAAAAGGAGAAAGAAAAAGCTTTTAATCATACAGAGGAAACCAGAGAGGAGTGGAGAGGAGGCTGCAGAAGATGAGAAGGAAAGAGGAGAGGGAGAGGAAAGGAAAGGAAAGGAAAGGAAAGGAGTAGAAAACAGGTGTGGAGGAACAAAAAAGAAGAACAAAGAAGAGGAGGGGGCGTAGAAAGACAGAAAACATGAGGAGAGATGAAAAGAGAAGGAAGAAGGAAGCTACAAAAATCCAACAGAAAAGGAGGCACAGAAAACCTGGGATTTCATTTTCATTTCTCCCTCAGTTTCTCTCCCGTTCATTTAAGGTGAAAAAATATCCACCAAGCCAATAGTGTTAAAGGTGTAGATATCAGTGTTGCAGTAACTGTAACCTCTGTACAGCTTACAAAAGTAATCTGATTACTTTGTTCCAGATGATTCATATGATATTTTCTGATTCAGAATTGATTCTCGATACAGATGAGCACTTTTACTCCGCTCCTGTAGGTGGCGCTCTAACATCGATCACTGCAACATTCAGAAGTATGGAGGCCCCACTTGACCAAACTAGTTCAGCTCAATGACAACGACCGGCAGAGAGGAGTGACGTTATTGAAATACTGTGATACATGTGAGGATCTTGAACCAGTGCATCCTCGTCCCTTCCCTCCTCCTCCTCCTCCTCCTCATCACCTCCTCCTCCTCCTCCTCCATGCTGCTTCTCTTCCTCCTCCTTCTCCACTGTCCACTTCCCATAGTTATAATGCTCCTCCTCTTCATAATGACCCTCTTCACAGTGATCCCTTTTCCCATATCACCCTATTTAAAGATTAAATCCAGTTTGTGTTTGTATATTTTTTTGTCGGATTATTTAAGACTCGTTTGTTAGTTTCTCAGCCGAGAGACAGTCAGACATCAACAGGATACAGCGACGGCCATGACGGGTAACCGGCTCACGATGCTCACATCCAGAGTGACGATCTGTAGGAGGACGAGATCCAGACTGCAGCAGAAACAGGATCACATTCCTTCCTAGAAACCAATAATGAGGTGAAAGGTCAAAGCCGTGAATGACAGGAAAAAAAGAAGGTAGAACGAACGAAGAAACGCCGTGAGAGAGGAGAGATGAAGACGATGAGATGAGAGCAGCTTCGGAGTTTGAAGATGTTTGAAGATGTTTGAAGATGTTTGAAGATGAGCCTGAATGGAGCAGCGAGGTGTGAGCCGCTGAGTAATCTGATCCAGAAGGGCTTTCAGTTAGCCGCTCTTTTTTCTGGTCGCGGTGACTCACTCACACTTTGGCATGCCGCTGCACATTCAGCCAACTTTACAAGAAGCAAGAGAGGGGGGGGAGGGGAGAGAGAGAGAGAGAGAGAGAGAGAGAGAGGGAGAGAGAGAGAGAGAGAGAGGGGGGGGGGCTTAAATACAGGGTTAAAAGAAAGGACGGGACAGAGCTGGAATGTACCCGCGATGGTTAGAAACAGGAGAGGCTAATACACACACACACACACACACACACACACACACACACACACACACACACACACACACACTGAGAGTTTTAGTGTCCTGTGACATTACAGATTATTACAGGATGTCCTGATGGACGAATCTTGAGAGGCTAAACCATAAATTAAAGATTAACAAAGACTAATGTTTAATTAAGACGTGTGTGTGTGTGTGTGTGTGTGTGCGTGTGCGTGTGCGCGTGCGCGTGCGCGCGTGTGTGTGCGTGTGCGTGTGCGTGTGTGTGTGTGTGTGTGTGCGCGTGTGCGTGCGCTAACCCAACAAGATAGGGACGTCAAGATGTGTGTTGCCATGTTGGTGTGGGAGGAGTACAATGGCTCTGGTGTTTACCCCGGTCACCACGGCAACCACTGCACACCCTGACCTTTCCTGGCGATAACAACGCTGCTGATTGATGTGTGTGTGTGTGTGTGTGTGTGTGTGTGTGTGTGTGTGCGTGTGTGTGTGCATGTCCTATACCAATATCCTTCAGACTATTAAAATAACATAATAAAATAACATTTAGCTTTCTGTTTCTACGTCTCTCTATTCTTTGTCTCTCTTCTTCTTCTTCTTCTTCTTCCTCTTCTTCCTTGAGCTGAACTCCCATTGGCTGTTGGCTGGATCGCTCTCACATTTCAGTCCTGGACCGCTCCACCGTGCACGAGCCGGGCCAGACTGGGATTGGACTAAATCAAAAACATCTGAAAAATCTCGCCGGGCTGTGATTGGTCCGGAGGCGGGAGGGCCTCGTTGGGCTCAAGCCTCCACCCCCCCCCCCCCCCCCCCACCCCCAAACCCACCATCCCCTCAGCCTGGTGATCCCGGAGCGGTCCCGGTAACAGCCAATAGCAGTCCCAGCTCAACGAGACAGACAATTACAAGAGACACAAAGAGACAGATAGAAAGAGAAAGTAAATGTTATTGGCATCGACAGTCGAGTGGATATTGGCGCCCGGTGTTGTGTGGGGGACGGTCGAGCTTAGAAGCAAATATGGCCTTAAGAGAGAGAGTAAAGAGAGAGAGTAGGAGAGACAAAGAGAGAGAGAGAGAGAGAGAGAGAGAGAGAGAGAAAGGAGATCAACGTAGCAATTCTACCAGGGAGGGAAAGCACTTTATCGCTCTGCTATAACTCGATCCGAAGAGAGAGAGAGAGACAGACAGGAAGACAGACAGGCAGGCAGGCAGACAGACAGACATGCACGACAGAAAGAGAAGAAAGAAACACACAACCTGTTTACACACACATGCACGCCTTTGATTTAGAAACATTTGGGCTGAATGATCCTGACTGCGCTCCAGAGAAAGCAGGCAGTGGGAAGGTGTGAAGACCGCCGACCGTTCAAGACAGGAATGCTGCAAACGTTGCCAACTGACAACACAGCCGTAGCAACGCCGCTAACAAGGCGGGTTTAAGAAACGCTGCTCTACTGTCTGAGGGGATCAGAGTCTGTAAACTACTTTCCACATTCATCTTTTTTTTTTTTTGCTCTTATCAAGTCAACGTGACACATTTCTGTTATTGGACATTTGTGTTATTGTGCCGTTAGTTGGAGGACGGTCCCTTGAACCTCTAGATCACCCTGCTGGTGGTCCTGATGTGTTTTTCTCTCTCTCTGCAGTGGAAAATAACTTATAGGATAGTCTCCCCACTGACTAGACCGCCGTTTGGATTTGTTTTCATTCACCGTGCCTGAGCCTGAAGGGTGGACGGTGGTGTAGACGATGACTAGCTGGTGCTGAAAACCATCAATGAGTCCCGATCACTGAGGGTGATCAGTTTATATTTTGGTTCAGAGTATTAGAGCCATTTCTCTGACAACACAGTTTACATGGAGTCCTTTAATGAACTCTCGCCCGCCATGTTGTTTGCATTGTAAATAAAAGATCCAGTTCAAACAAAGAAATATGGCTTTACATGCCCCAATAAACTGACCGGGTTGACCAGGTGAAGGCACGTACACCACAGTTTCAACAGTCAGAGTCCTTAATTGATTTAAGATCAAATTGGATGTAAATGTACTTATTTTTTCTTCATTTCCAAAGCTTGTTTGAAAGAAAATCTGTTGCCCCCAAAAAAGTGGATTTGATCTTGATTTGTCTCAAGGAGATGAAACCGTTTCCATGAGTTTCCAGTCTGCTGGGTGCACCAGGCCACAGAGATATTTTGGCTGGTTGATGTACTACAGATGTAGCCACGCTGGTTTGAACGCTCCGCAACTGTTGGTTTTTTACTCCGCCCAAGAGGAATTTCTTTTTTTCCATATGTTTTTATTTTCACCCATTAGAAAGTACAGGGAACACTGTTTGGTTTGTTACCCAAAACCTAGAGCATCACATTTGTTACTCCTTAGTGATTTTACTTCACTTGTTTCTCATAAGAACAGTAATTTCCCTATTTCCTTATTTGTTCCTTATTCCAGACACCGTCTCTGACCAGCTGTTGAGACATTTAAAGTAATTCATATAAACAAACGTCCATTTTGAGCGCCACCTACAGGAACTCAAGCTCCATCAGCAGAAAACCCAAGGAGACGTTACAGTATTGGACACACTGTTTGATTGACAGGTGATCTCTGGGAGGAGCAGTGAGGAACACCACAGTGAAGGACACCACAGTGAGGAACACCACAGTGAGGAACACCACAGTGAAGAACACCACAGTGAGGAACACCACAGTGAGGAACACCACAGTGAGGAACAC